>CAJPEV010000755.1:0-95917 GCA_905338385.1 Darwinula stevensoni | reverse complement strand
AGAAATCTAATGCGCTACCACTTTGAACGGACTTGAGCCACTGAGCTGGTATAGTGGTGGGGCACTCACGAGATCTGTCGAGACATGTCACAGCAGGCACAGGCACAGACTCATCCCTTTCATATTAAGGTAGATAACTTATTGAGTGGCCCTCGTATATTGGGAAAGTTAGTACTTGATAGCATTTTTAGGATGCTGGGAACAAGGGTTCCATCTAGTGAGGAATCTTGGTATCGCAACTGTGTGATGGTCAGCTAAAGTTTCATATGGAAAGTGTGATGTTATCTTTGCATATACTTTATATAATGTACTTCAGCCCTTTTAACTACTTTGTGTTCTTGCATCATTATGTTCCCTTATACTGAGTTTCTTCGGATAAATGGCAAAAAAAAATTAAATTAAAAAAAATTATCTGGAGGCGTCCCCGTTCCTGTCCATGGGTTGGATCTCGTCCACACGGTAGTCAAAGAAAGGCTGCAGACCACGTGTTTCTCTTTTTTTTTCTTGGATGCATGGTCTGTACTTCTTCCTCGCTGTTCCCGTCACTATTGTCACCAGTACCTGCACAGGGCGTCCGAAAAAGAACTCCAGAGTTTCAAGCGATTATTAGCCGTCTATACAAGCTCTTCATCTTCATCTGATTCACAATTAGTAGCTAGGTAAGTAGATTTCTTTTCATTAAGGTTTCCACGGCGGGAAAATCCATGCAAGCACAGCACGATTTTTACGGCAATACCATTGACGGCAAGAATCAGTAGAATGTGGCGATAAGAGACAATTTTTTCCATCTCTGATGCAAGCTAGAAAAATCCACATACTTTCATTGGTTTGTCAAAAGATGTCAGTGCATGCAAAAACCGTAATTGGCAGCAGAGAAGCCTTCGAAAAATAAAGAAATATAATGCAGGTGTTTCAAACCGGGACATCCAAGGCGTATGAGTTAAAGGGTTAAGAGTCCCTTCTCGTTTACTGACCGTACCTGTTCCCTACTCCAACAAGATCTTTTTCAACTCCCCTTCAGGTCACAATTGCAAATAATAAATAGTATTTTTGGAAACCTAATTTCTGAGGTCAATTAGGGAGGGAATTCCTTCCTGTTTCGTGCAGCAAACGTGAGACCTCCCTAAAGAGGACATTCCTCGACTGAGCCTATTGAGATGTTAATCATTCTCGTCTTACTAATATCCTGAGGATTTCTGCCCTCCGCAAGATAGGTGGATTGTTGAAAATTTCTCATTCTTTACTGTGTGCATATACCCTGTGTTGCAGGGCCCAACTTGGAATGAGGTAGGGGAGCGAGTTGGGGAGGCGGCACTGAAGGCAGGGAACATCCTGGACGAGGATACTGGCGTCATACTCTGCGTCTCTGCTGAGACATGGTCAGCCATTAATGAGAAGCTTTCTCCCGCCTCATCCTCCCCTTTCGCTGACTGGGGGTATGTGTGGCAAGGTAAGTGAAGGAATTTAAATGGAGAGATCAGGCCAATTATTCTTAGAGTTAATGCAAAGTAATGCTGAAGCGAGTGAGTGACTGGTTGTGGAGGAAGCCTTTATGGCTCCATCCCGTTTCCCCGTCTCGTATTAAATTCAGGACTCTTCTTCCCTGGATTTGCAATAAATTCAACCTGTCTTTACCAATCCTGCTTCCAAACTCATCTCCAAATTCTTGCAGACGTTAATAGTGTTATAAGTTGTCACCATGAAGTCTCCAATATCTGATTTTTTCGAGCTCTATCTCTCATGAGTGTTGCAACTTTGAACATTCTAACTGAACTAGTGTCCAAACGGCCTCACTAAGGTGAAAACAGCAGGCTCTAATCTCAACACTGGAGTTGCTGGCAATGATAGCATTGATGGTAGTTGGTTCGAAGTCGGTAAGATCGAAGCCAGTTTTAGGGCAGGAGTAAGATCATATTTAACAAATAGGTATGAGTGGGTTTCATTCAAACACAGGAAACCCGAATTGATTCCTAAAGGGGTCTAATGGTATAGTATTGGTATGATTCACTGATTGGTATGGTATAGTATTGGTAAAAACCATGCACACACTGGTTGAATTAATTGGAAAGAAAGCATTTCGTGTATGCACGTCTGCTCTTTCTTTGGTCCTGGAATTTGCCTTTAAACCACTTGGGAAAAGGGATTAATCAATTCAAATTGTCTCTCAGGCAGGATTAATTTCACCAAAACAGAACCTTTTGAGGTGCGGATTATATTCACTTACTTGGTGCTTATTATTGTATCTTTGATCAATAAAACTCTTAGTAATTTACAGAACTGTAAATTATACTGACGTTTTTCAGTTCTGGAATAATTGCTCCTAAGAATTGCATCCGTCCTTAAGTGGTTAACCCTATGCGTCACCGGATAATTTTTTAAAGATTTATTTTAGTTGTTTTAGGTTTCTCATGACCTAAATGTTGCCAAGGAGCGCCCGAATTTATTTTCCATATTTCTGCAGGCCCCCTACTGGTTGAACCAGGTTTGTGTTTCTAGACTCCTCTGTGACTGTAAGGGGAAAAACGAAGAAAACACTCCACGTTTGTTCAGAAGTAAACATGTGTTTTCCTTGTTTCCGTATTTTCAAACACACCACTGAAACATGATCCTGCTGTCAACCAACACATAAGAAAAAACTTGAAATGTTGCCATGTGCTTATACGACAATCACAACAACGGCACATCATTATTTCTTACCGTCAGGTTCACACTTTGTTGCAATATTTCCTTTTTTTCTTTTTTCTTTCTTTTCCTTTCCTTTCCAAATCCTTGGCAATGCAACCTCTCTTAACAACAGCCGAAGCAAGAATGAAGTGTATTTGGTATTCAGCGAGCAGCCTGGACAGCACCATTGGTGCTGCGATCCGCCTAGAGGGGCGGCGGAGCCGTCCAATGCACGGCTGACGCTGAAAACTATTATATTTCGTAACACTTTTATGATACATAGGGTCAAAGCAGCAATTCATGCTCCCCCAGCAGCTCTTTCGTCCGTTGACTGTGACTCCAGACTGTATATCTTTTTGCCTACGTTCAGTCATTTCCGTCCTTTTTCGTTGCATTTTGAGAGCAGCACCAATTTTCAAAATTAGTATTCTAGAGCACCAGCTGAATGCTGCAGACTCATGAAGAACTGTGGGAAGATGGGACTCCTTAATTGCAAAAGAAAGTCATGAATATTATTGCCTGTAGTTGCTATGGCAACTTCGGACAACGTCCGAAGGTGATAATGCCTCGTAATCGCATTGTTGGTTGTGAGCACTCCGCCTAGGAATGTATAATGTACAATTCTGTACAATGTTATTCATATCACTGAAAGAAATTTGCTCAGTTTCGGCACTTAAACCTATTTGAAAGATGTTTACATATTACGACAGGGCGTCCTCAGCCGAACTTATGAATATATATATAAATTTCAATCCTGAGCAATTTGAATAAGGTAGGTTAGGTTAGGGTTAGGTTAAGATTAGGTTAGGTCAAGTTACGCTAGCCCATTTTCGGTCTTGAACCGATCTTGATCACATTTGTATTTATGAAATCGGTTTCACTTGTTAACGTGAGTTTTATCATTTTTATCCAAATGTGAAGGGTTGAAAAAGGTAGGTTAGGTTAAATAATGACACTACTTTCAAATGGGACTAACGATGAATGCGTTTCACTTCGCCAAAAAGGTAGAAAGAACATCATTTTGGAAATAATCGGTGACACTTTGAAAGGAATTGGAAATTCTGCCCGAAAAGTTAAAATGAAAGGTTCATTCTCCCTCTTTATCTTGCGTTCAGTAAATCGCAATGAAGAAAAGTTAGATCTTCCCATCGTTTTTCCTTTGTACAAAATGGTTCTCTCATTAGGGCCTTTTTGAAGGAAAACTACAAAAAACTATGATTGTCCAGGTGCATCAGCAATCACCAGCATCGACCACTGATTTGGTCCCATCGGTGCCATCGGCCAATGGCATGTTTGCGATTTGCAAACTAAGGATGCCAGTAGAGAAGGAAGAACGTGCCAATCGAAGTGAAACAATAAGGAAGATGTGCACGAGGCTCGAGAAACAGTTCTAAAGCACAATATGAAAAATTAATGCAGTCCCTATGCGTCGATCAAATATCGACGTCATCATCTATAGTTGGATACCAGTGGGGGCTCATGATATTCAGTAGTTGAGAATCGTTAATAGGAGCAGGGCAGGCCCAGGCCTCTCTTCACGGTGCTTAACATTACTCATAACATCCTCTGTCCCTTCTCCCTTCTGAAGGGAGAAGGGTAAATCCCTAGTGTTCAAAAACACACTGAACGGAAAGCATTTCCATTTCCTGAAGTAAAACTGAGGGTGGCATCCATTGTATCTTCATTCGTTCTGGCACATTTTGACGCCCCTGGTGAATTTGCGACCTGGGAGGGGGCACATGTTGCACGTGCCTGAGGCCGGCCGTGCGAGCAGGAGGCTAGATTCACTGATTCATTATAGCATACGATGGGTGAGAGATCACATGACGCCTTCCAACAGGGTGATTCCTCGTGTGATTTGTCGCCCTGTGACTTGCCGACATGCTCACTAGGGTGTAAGCAACCATGTACTTTTGCCTACTTTGTAAATATCACAAGTATGGTTTTAACATGAGGTTAAGAGGTAGAATCTTGCATTTAGGTGCGGGTTCTGCACTTCCAAGTCAACCTACGATTTGTGAAGCGGCAAAAGGAATGGGAGCCGATTGGGACTACAAGGGCCGAATTAAGGGGAGTCAAAGGGAGCTTTTGCCTTGGGCCCATTTTTCCAGGGGACCCCGTAAGGAAACTTAAAACGTTATGTATCTGCTTTAAGTAGCAGATGCTACAAATAAAAATTTGCACCACCAGCGCGCGACTGTAGCTCTTTTAGGCTACTTGCAACACCAGGTAAAATGTGTAGGAATGACCTGAGATTCCCATTCGCCATGGGCCAAATAACTTTATAATCCGTTCCTGGTGACAACCATCCCAGTCATTTCTGATAAAGGGTTTATTGTTTTTTCTATTGCAGTCGCATCAGGACGAGATGGCAATCAAAGCGGTAAAAGCTTACTCTAATAGGATACGGGCACTAGCAGTAACAACGAAGATTTGTGGATGGTGAGAAGATTCAAGATTCGAGATAGTTAGTGATATCAAGAAGCGATTTCATCCATTTGGATATCACGTGTCGAGGTTGAGCGTTCCTTAATTTTAGGGTACGTCTAACCCTCTTAAAGCTAAATATTTTGGATTTTTGGTTTTTGTTTGTGACTATCCTAGTTGCTTACTGTCTAATACCTAACGTCAACATTGCCCCCCACATTTTTGCCTGTCCATGAAAGCATCCAGTTTCTTCTTAAAGATAATCACAGTTAGGGCAGCCACTACTTCGTCATCTAACGCATTCCACGCGTTCACCAATCTACAAGTAAAGAATTCCCGTCTCGACCTGAGCCGCACCTGCGGTTNAAGGTGGGCAAGGCGATCGGCCCCGAAGGGATTCCCAAGCGAGTCATTAAGGAAACCGCGAAGGAAGTATAGGTTCCGCTAATAATTATCTTGAAAGCCTGGATGAGATCGCCCCTCCTTAAACATCGTTTGAGCGAGAACAGTCCCAACACTTCTAAACGCCTATCATATGAAAATAGTCCACTGATCGTCATAATTATTATTGTGGCCCTCCTCTGTATTCCCTCGAGCGCCAACAAATCGCCCTTATTTGTTGGCCTGCAAAACTGGATGCAATATTCCAGCTGCGGTCTTATCAGCGCCGTATACAACGGAAGAATAACGCGAGATGTCCTACTTGTAACCGACCGACGAATGTAACCAAGAATCCTATTCCATTCGGCCATCGTCGCTCGCGCGTGCGAGGAAAACTTGAGGTCCTCATCGATAGAAACTCCTAAATCTCTCTCTCCCTTTGCCACATCTAATTGAACATCGCCGAACGCTTCGAGAGGCCTACCGTTGTTTCGACCGACGTGGAGAACTTTACTCTTACTTTTATAAAACTTCATAAGCCATTTCTTGCTCCACTCCTCCAAAAGATTTAAATCTCGCTCGGCGCGAGCCCTATTCGCCTCCCCCTTATGGTAAAACCTATCTTGGTGTCGTCGGCAAATTTCGCTTGCGACTCCGACCTCCTCCGACGCTTCCCCATTTATCATCACCCGTTGCTCTCGTCCTGCCAACCAGCTACCGATCCACTCGCTCGTCCTACCCTGGATCCCGTGCGCCTCCAGTTTAACCAGCAACCTCTTGTGAGGAACGGCATCGAAAGCTTTCGCGAAATCTAAATAGACGATGTCCAAAGGATTCCCTTTATCCCTCTCCTCCGTCGCCCAATCGTAAAATTCGAGCAAATTGGTGAGACAATTTCGACGTCTCCTAAAGCCGTGTTGAGAGTCCCGAATAAGCACGTTTCCTTCGAGGAAATCCAAGATATGGTCCCTTAGTATGCTCTCCGTGATCTTCCCTGCGATACTCGTGAGACTTACCAGCCTGTAATTTCCTGTATTACTATTTTCGCCTTTCTTAAAGATCGGTACGACGTTCGCTAGTCTCCAGTCCATAGATACTTCCCCTAGCGAAAAGCTACTTTCAAATATAATTATTAGCGGAACCTATACTTCCTTCGCGGTTTCCTTAATGACTCGCTTGGGAATCCCTTCGGGGCCGATCGCCTTGCCCACCTTTAACTTCTCTATTATACTCACGATCGTCTCCTCGGTGATGGAAGTATCCTCGATGCGCGCCGAGGTCACCTCCTCCAAAGTCGGTGCCGAGTCGGATTCCACAGTGAAAACGGAAGCGAAGAACTCGTCAAGTATCAATATACTGGTAAAATCCTTATGACTTGCAATCAACTCCTTTTCGTTCATTAGCGGCCCGATCGACTGTTGACGCCTACCACTAGCATACCGATAAAAAGCCTTATGGTTCTTCTTAGCATAGCTAGCCAGCCGTTCCTCTCGCTCCCGTCTCGTAGATCTAAATTCCCGCTTCAATATCCGAGTGAGGGTCCTATATTCATCATAGTCCGTGCTATCTCCCGTGCGTTTGTACGCATCCCATTTCCGCTTTTTATCCCTGATGAGAGCTTTGATTTTACCCGTAAACCAGACGTTACCAGAGGTGTAACTAGAGGCAGGGTTGCCTGCCCGATTTTATGGATTTCTTGTGGATGCATTCCTCCATAACGCCCTGCAATAACGTCTTGAACGAATTGCTTCTCCACTGTCAGCCCACGGAACTTCCCCTCCCAGTCGATGCCTGAAACGCATTCCCATAGTCTCTCGAAATTAGCCTTCTTATAAACCTTCCTCGGTTTGGCGTTACTCTTCGTCCGTTTGATATGCCACGTGATCGCGCAGTGGTCTGAATCTCCTAAGTTTTCCTGTACCTTAATGTCTAGTGCCAGATCGTCGTTCGTCGCAAAAGCTAAATCCAATAAAGCATCCTTGCGAGTCAGTTCATTTACGTACCGAACGATAAAAGCGTCCTGAACCGCAACGAGAAATTCCCTGTCCCTTTCGCACCCCCCTCGCGGCACGGACCAATGGGCAGGCATGTTTAAATCTCCGAAAGCAATACCTGCTTTGAGATCTCGCTGATCCTACGCATGAGTGCAAAATAAGCTGCATCATCCTCGAGAAAAGAGTTTGGGTGCCTATAGCAAATTCCTATCACGATCTTCCCAGTTCCTCCACCGATCTCGCACCATTAGTGTTCAATTTCTCCACAGTTAGCCGAGGTGAGATCTTCTCTGACGCGAACGCCCAGTTCAGTTTTAGCGTATAACACGACTCCTACCCCCTTTCTGCCGAGCCTATCCATCTACAAGATGTCGTACCCTTCTATCTCGAATTCCATAACCGAAAAGTAAGAACCACCCCAAGACTCGTTTATTCAGATGACATCGAAACCGTTGTCCATTGCCCTCCCCCTGAGCTCGTCTATTTCATTTCGTAAGCTGCGTGCATTCGCGTAGAAACACTTGACTCTTCCCTGCCTTTATGCACACCAGTACGCGGCGATCTAAAGCTGTTCGTAGTGGCTGTCCCTTGTCCGTGATCCCTTGCCCCCCTCCTCACATCTACTGCCCTAAAAAAGGCTCATTTTCCTTCATGATAGCCAATCCGACTGCTACAGCTCCCTCTTACGAAAAATGTACTCCATCCCTATCCATCGGACATCTACAGCGACGCAAAGCCCCCTTAGTGTCCAGAAACACTGGATCGAGTGTTGCATGTTCCCCGCCTTTCTACTAGGGTAAGTCAGAAAGTAAGGTTCCCCATTTAATTTCTTCAGTGAGCAGCTAATTACACCGAAGACAATATACAGGAATGTCCCCACATAAATTATTTACCCACGTAGTCACCAGACTTGTTGAGATATTTGTCGTAACAGTTGATCAGCTTATTGAAGCCCTACTGATAGATGGACGGGAACTTTACTTTCTGACTTACCCACGTAAAACCATTTTAAACCATTCTGCGGCGCGATCCTCTGTGGAGTCAGTCAATATAAGAGTAGACACACTAGCGCGAATTGCTGCTTCACAGGCTTTTTTCTCTGACAATAAGACTGACGAAGAGAGAACAGAAAAGCACGCAGGAAATGCTTTCATTCGACTAATTCCGACTAATTAAACTAATAATAATTCGCATTCAGGAATTTTGGACTAGTCAATGACTAGTTGACATTTATCCTGCATTTATCTATTTATGAGACGCCTACACGGGTTGACATTTCTGAACCCGACCCAATCTGCTCGATTCGAATCTCAGCCCCAACCGACCCGTGGGTCATGTCGCCTTCATCGGGCCGATCCACAGTCCACTAAGACCTCTAAAGCCTCAGAATTCGAGATCTCTCGGGGGAGGGGTCTTTTTCCAAGTGGCTCTGCTGACGCATCCAGCATCCCACGACATCACATTCTCGCTCGCCTGTTCAGCGCTCTCACATTTCAGACGTTACGCTTGCAGCGGCTTCCCCGAGAGCGTCATCATATAATGACATCTTGTGGAGCGCTGGGAGGTGCTTTTCTTGGCAGCAGCAATAAGCGGCTGAAGAAAGGAGACCCACCCCCCAATTATTGAGCATTCGCCTGAACCCAACCAGAAACCTAACTGCCACCACAGCTGCACGCCCGATCCGCATCACATGCACGGCTAAAAACATACCCTATTCTTCATCCAACACCCTGAAGTTCGAAATTCGAACGACGTGTTTCATTTGAATGGTACAAGATGGAACTCTGTGAAAATATCCATGCATGCAATTAAGGGTTCCCTGATGACGGGAATGTAGCTCTTTGAAATAGGAACAATTAGATCTTTGGAATTCTGAGACAGAGCGCAAATAAAATTGTTTATGAATGGGGAATGGATGGGACTCTGGGGATAGGAAGCAGCTGCCCAACTTCATCTGGTGCCCAGAAATCATAAATTCACCCGACATGTCTCATTTGAACATTATAAAGCAGAACCTGCTGAAATTTGGAATATAGGGATATTATGGAATCTGGGAGAGTGGGATGACAGGATGCACCCAAAATTATTGAAGAAAGATGTCGCTGTTCAAAATTCTACACGTGATACATTTGAACGCTATGAGGCTGAATTCGATTAATTTCAGTTAGGATGACGTGAAGGCGACATGGGTTTCAGCTAGTGAAATCATAATCAGACATCGGCCAATTGGTCAAATGTCTCCATGGTACAGTCCTTATAAAAACCCAAATATCAGTATCATGACTGCATTTTTTTGTGACTTTGGCTGGTATGATCGAATTCTCCCTTCTTCATTTTCCCTCATTTTCATCCTCCTTCCAACTTCTAGGCTTGAGAGGAGAAGTGCCTGAGGTTAACGGAAAGAAAAAGAAGGAAATCCTTGAAATAATCAAAAAGAAAGGTGTGGAGTGGAAGGATGAGGAATACCCCCCAGTGCCCCTGGATATTGGGAATGACATGAAGGGATGTGGAGCGCTGGAAGCGTTGTCTATTGCCCTCACTGGCTCATACTTTCATCTTCCTCTACTCAAGGTCATTTTCCACCACTTCCTATTCCACTGACCTTCATCCCTCTCATAATCTTTGGGGAGACACCAGTTTCAGCCTTGATTATTTAAGCCTTTTTCGGATCAAATTGGCAAGTATCTTCAGGCGGTGCTCATTAGATGTGGTAGAGATCGTTTGGAGAGTATATTTTGCCTTTCAAGCTATGGTGGTCTTCCAACGTAGCCGACTTTAATGAATTTCTGGGTCAAATTTACTGATTCCAGATAATCCCTGACGTTATCCAGATTCAATTGAGGGTGTTGGTTCTCCCACAGGGCACATAGTAAAAGTATTACTGAGTTTTCTGGCAACAAACCGACACTTGAGACCATACGTGTAAAAAGGTACTATTACTTTCAGTGCGTATTTTGCCCAATGATGACAAATGGCATCAAACTTGTATCACATAGACTATTGTCCCCCTCCCCCCCCAAAAAAAATAATAAAAAATAATTATAATAAAATAAAATAAAAAAAATAAAAAATAAATATATATCCAACGAGAAAGAGTTCGACAACCTACTCAACGTCGTCAGCATCTTTTCGAAAGACATCTGCATGAAATTCGGACTCAACAATTGCGCGAAGCACTGTCCACAGTGGAATCCTCACCCCTCTGGGAGATATCACCACCACCGACGGCGAACAACTCCGAGAGCTTACAGGCCCTGACACCTATAAATACCTCGGTGTGGACGATAAATCATCAGTGATTCAAGATTTAAGATTCAAGATTCAAGATCGTTAGTGATATCAAGAGGCGATTTCACCTATTTAGATATTACGCGTCGAGGTCGAGCGATCCTTAATTTTAGGGTAGACCTAACCCTCTTCAAGCTACATATTTTGTTTTTTTTTGTGACTATCCTAGTTGCTTACCGTCCAGTACCTAACGTCAACATTGCCCCCTCCCACCTTTTTGCCTGTCCATGAAAGCATCTAGTTTCTTCTTAAAAGATATTCCCAGAAAGGGCAGGTACTGTGGAGGTGGTGAACCGTTTTGGGTGGTCCAAGACCGCATCTGCAGCGGTCTTCCACATCCAGCTTCAGGGTGCGCTCCTCGTAGTTACGAGTTTTAATGCACTTGTCCTGAATGGTTCTCGTTTTCTTGCTGCCGTCAAACTGCAAAAACCAACCACACTTTTATTAATCTATTCCTTTAATTATCTTGAAAGCCTGGATGAGATCGCCCCTCCTTAACCTTCGCTCGAGCGAGTACAGTTCCAAACTTCTAAATGCTTCTCGTATGAAAGTCCCCTGACCTCCCTAATCATTCTTGTAACACTCCTATATACTCCTTCGAGCGCCAACAAATCGCCCTCATTTGTCGACCTCCAGAACCATCCACCGACCATCCGAAGGCTGCCGTTGAAAGTCTCTACCTCCCGAGATGCAAGGGAGGGAGGGGACTCATCGAACTCGAGTCCCTCTATAAGCGGACGACGTGCGAAGTCGCCAGGTTCATCGAACGGATGCAGGGTCGACTCTTTCCCATCCTGAGAGAGCGCGATGCTCTAAAGAAATCCCACTCCATCCAGGGAGATGCCAGCCGCTTCCGAAACGCACTTCATCTCGAGAATGACTGCGACACGACGGATGTGAAGACGGTAGACCAAGTACAAAGAGAGGTTCGACGGAGCAAGAAACCGCTACAGGGACAGCATCCCAAGCTAATGGATAAAGCATCGATCGACGCGGACTTCAGCTATAACTGGTTGAAGAAGGGACTGTTGAAAGCCGAGACAGAGAGCAACATCCTAGCCATTCAGGACAAGTGCATTAAAACTCGTAACTACGAGGAGCACACCCTGAAGCTGGATGTGGAAGACCGCTGCAGATGCGGTCTTGGACCACCCAAAACGGTTCACCACCTCCACAGTACCTGCCCCGAACTAGCCCCGAGGGAATACTTGCACAGACATGACCAGGTGTGCAAATATGTTCACTGGTGTGTCTGCAAGCAAGCCGGCCTAGATGTCTCAGAGAAGTGGTACGAACACCAGCCACAGTCCGTAGTGGAGAACTCCTCCACCAAGGTATTTTGGGACATGCCCATAATTACGGACAGCACCACAGGCTTTAATAGGACGAACCTCACAATCAAGAGAAGGAGAAGACTGCCCTCCTCATAGATGTGAGCATCCCAGCTGATAATAACCTCCAAGAGAAGACCAAGGAGAAGCTGGAGAAATACTCCGAACTGAAAGTGGATGTAGACCAGTTGTGCGGAATGAAGACCACCATCGTTCCAATCATCAAAGGCACAACTGGCTTCGTCCTGAAAGACCTCAAGGGACATGTCAGGAAGCTAAAGTGTGAAATATAACTCGATATCCTCCAGCGTACAGCAATCTTGGGCACGGCCAGCATCCTCCGCCGTGTCCTTCAGAATTAAGGAGAGTGTGAGGCCTAGGATATGGTTCTTACCCACTCAAACCTCCAATACTGCCAGTCGCCATGGAGGAATTTATATATATGTATTCATCATAAAGTATCAACTAAATATTCAAAGTGATGATTTAAAAAAATGTATTTTTTGTTACATTTTTATACTTCAAGCAATAGAGTCGACATATCCTGAGAGCCAATGAGTCAACACAGATTGAACCATGAATTCTATACTGTAAGGATTTTGGATGTACAGTGACCAGCAATGATTGCGATTTTTGTGTTTTCTGCTTATTAATTTAATGGATACGCAATCAATACCAAGCAATCAAACCAGCAGATACTCCTACTCTTTGGCTTCCAATAGCGATTGATTTTGTTTTGCATGAGTTTGTATTCGTGGAGTCATAGGCTCTCAAATGTCGGTGTGTCATTGCACCAGTTTTATGACTCGTACATAGCAAGATGGAAAAGTGAGTTTATTCAAAATTTTGTGCACCTACCTTTAGCAAGCGTAGCCGACACCTTGGGTGGTTATGCACCCCCAAATCCTCTCTTCCAACGCCTAACTTGACCGTACCTTGACCATGCTGCGTGGTAAGCACACTATCTGACCCCAATATCCACGCCCACTTGCGCCCGTCCGACGCCAGACGTTCGATCTTATTCTCGTCGGACCAAATGAAGCGCTCCTTTCTTCTGCGGTTCAATAGTGGCGTCGCTATGCTTCTCCTTGCATGCTGCATTCAGACCGACCTCATTCAGGGCGTGACGTCCGGCATCGCCACTGACCTCTACTTCCGGGGTATCTTCCACCTCTTGCGCCAAGCGGAAGGTAGTATCGACCATTCTCGAGGTGACCACGAGGACCAGTCTATGCTCGTCCGCCGTCGCGAGCCTCGCTAGGCATCCTCCCCGATCATCTGCGCATCAGGCTTCATCTTCGCCAGCACTATCTTGACTGCAGCATGAACTATGCCCACTTGGACTGAGATTTTCTGCGACGAGAGGGCGTTGTCGAGCAGAGAAACGATATTGTTGCGAATTTATTCCGAAATGCGATTCACCTCGAATACTGTAGGTGTGTTGCGTTTTACAAATGCCCATTGGTTCGGCTTAACACAAGTTACAAAACTGGTCCAATGACAAACCCACCTTTGAGAGGCCATTACTTCATAAATATCCTCTCGTTTAAAAGAAAGTAAATAGTTTCAGAAGCCAAGAGGCAAGGATATATTTCCTCCAAGCACGGTTTGAATTGAAGCTATACCGGCATCCTGATCCTCCATGAATGGTATCTGACCAACCATGTTTCTTATGGAATTGAAAATCCGGAGTGATTCTCCCTTTTATTGGGTAACTAGCGAGTTTGTTTGCCCTTCGGGCAAATACACTGGCTATTGTCGCGCCTTCGGCGCTCCATTACCTTGGATAGTGATTAATTCATTTATCTTTCGCGAAATGGCAAACACGTATGTAAAGTGCGTCCCCATTCAAATACGTGACATATAGGGAAGAAATCATTGTTTTTTTACATCAAAATCATTACTTCTATAATTTCTAGAGTTCCTAACTTGAAATCGTTTCATATGTCCCTTTTTGTAAGCGTAAGAGAATACATTTTGAAATACTTTCCTTATGTAATCTAGGCTAAGGGGACATATTTCAAAAGTAGGATTTTTCCCGTACTCAGGCATCAAACAGGTACTTCTGAGGGAAGTTTAAATTTTCAGGGCGCTAGAAAGTTTAAACTTGGCAAAGAAGAACTTGATGGATAGCTGAGTAAAGAAAAAATTCTACTTTTATTATACATAGACGATCGTGAGTTGCTGACTGACTGACTTAAATAGCTATTCGCATGATGAGTTCAGGAAAAATTATACTTTGGTGATGCATGCCAGAGGGGAATACCTTTTCTGGGAACATATTTTCAAATAGTTTTCTTTGCTTCAATGAAACGGAGACGCACTGAGCTCAATTGTCAAACGTCAAATTTCCAAACTACTTTTGGGGTTCATATTTCTTGGGGACGTAACGTTTTCAAATAATTTTTTATTTCCTACCAAATCGGGCAGAAGTAGAAAAGTAGCTGGCGCCCACATATCGGACGTGATGTTGACTATATTAGAATATGTATCTGACCCTTCATCAGATCCACCTGCTTCCTTATAGAGAATAGCCATGGCCTCTTTGAACTTAGAAACAGACTCTCTAGAGACCTGAACTCATGACTCATGAAGGCACTCATCCTCTCAAACTGCACATATCTACACTTAAATATTGTCGCCAACCTGTTTTTCATGGCAAGTCTTTTGAAACATGGGAATCAGACATAAGCTTGAAATGTGGAGTTCAAAAGTCAAATACAAACAGAAGATGACCTCCCTTTCTTTCTGCTGTGAACTTGATGAGAACTGCTACCCTATCAAGCATTTGCGGATATTATTCAATTCTCTGACTCAATTTGTATGTGTTGAAATCTGTCCAGAAGATACGTTTGAAAGAGCTGAACCAATCACAGTATCTCTGGTAACTATGTCATCAGCTTTTCAGGGAGCCATTCAGTAGACAGAATTTCCACCCTTCCAAGGTACAGGGAAACAAATATGCTAATGAATTCATGGGGGTCCTCAAATCTCCCAGGGAAGACATCACCAGCATAACTTTGCTATCCAGACAATTATAATAAAATATGACTAGCTTAACTTCAATAAAATAATACTATTACCTCTTCAACATGCAATGGAATTTAAAAATCCCATACCTTTAAATTTTATTTATTGATTGCTCCTCCTTTCCTGATATCATAACCTTTTCATGATCAAAATTCTCAGCATTCACAGTATCACATGGAAAAATTTTATATCCTGACAGCTTTATCTGTTACCTTTGCAAAGCACCCACTTATGTCATACATCATATCCTCATTTCTAATAAATTCAACACAGAATCAATGTGGCTTGGTTTTTTAATATAGAATAATCAAATTCTGTCCCCATACTGATTGTTGGCAAGCCTACTTCTATTCTAGCCATGTGAGAAGCATGCTTTCTGAACACACCCAAGGAAAAGCATCCAATCATTGTCGACCAAAACTCACCCCTTTTTTCATGATACGAAAACCTCCGTACTTATGACTTCAAGTTCTTTGATGAAATCATACAGGAGTTCTCAATTCTCATTTCTCAAGTCTGGGATGAAGATAAGATCTAGCTTTTTTGATTACAATTAGTATTAGTATAAGAAACCTTCATCTTCAAAAGAGAAATAACCAATAGGGCTCAAGAACTTTCAGAAAAGGTTCACATAGCAAACTATATAAACCTATTCTTAAATGCAGACTTGAAATTTGTTCATGATAACACAGGTGCTTGTAACACTGCAGAAAAACTGCTAAAACTTTGACTTCAAAGCTACATGACTGTGCTTCACAATCCCAGCTGTAGGAACCTAGTTAGCCATCAGCTGGCAAGTGACATTTGCATTCCTATGAGGAAATCTGAAGTTACCCTGATATCTATCACTCCAGTCATGCAACTTTTTTACTTGACTTGGATACCTGTGCAGAGGATGTTCCTCATGGACAAGTGTCTAAGTCAAGTTGAAATTATCTAAACCCAAGTGAAAAACACTATAACATAATTGACTTATATTGGGATCACATTGGATCAACCTTGGCATTCACATTCCACCAAGATTTCCACATATATACCCAAGTTCGGGCCAATATTGCATGATATCATGGATATGCTTTTATGTTACCACTTCCTTCACCTCACCCCTGGCCACTGTAGGTGCCATTATCCAATCATTTGATTTCCTTGATGTCATTCTTGAAATGACACATCAACCAACTCACAGCTATATTGGCTGGGTGCATAATTATTGAGACCCCTGCCAGCATGTAGCATAAAATTGAACGGGAGGGGGAGTCAAGCATGTTACCTTCTCTCATTTTATGTATTCCTCGAATAAACGTGCAGAAGACGGTATTTGTTATGAAAATGTTTTTTTTTGGTCAGGAGGATTTTGGAGCCAAGAATGATTACATAGTTCATGAATGGCCTGAGGTTTCTATTTACAGCATCCAGTAGTTCAAAAGCTTTTTAATTTCGGTCTTGTCCTTCACCTGTGATGGGCCTGCCCAGATCAAACCTATTATTGAATGTTGCAGGCTTAATAGTCAATATTTACTTTAGGCATGATGGGGCTTTCCAAGAAATACAATATGAAAAGGACTTATGTTTGTAGTTGTGGAAAAGCCTACTACATACAGCACAACTTCTATATGATGCAAGCATTACTCAAAATATTGCAGAGACAATGGCGCTCCAAACATCATCACCATTGAAAGCAGTAATCAGAAATTGCCAGTTATGAATCGAACGTTCCTCATGTTGGTTATAGTTCCCTGAAGGAACTAAATTAAATTAGTAGACACCATGTGCATCGGATGTACATCATTGCGGCTTATGATTCCATGGAAACCATGCATAAGGGATACCCTTCAAGGGAAATTTCACCATCCTTTGAAGAGGGAGTTTGGGTGAGGTTATGGTTCCTGAATATCAAACCTGCATTCCCACAGACTACGAGAGCTAACAGACTCAGTTTCCACCTTCCATTCCTTCCATCTGTAGTCTAACATGAGTGCGTCAAAATTAGTACAGAAATACTAAGAAATCTTCATAGGCGGTTATGTGCCAGGATTGATACGTGTAAGCAAGTCAATGCCATTCAATTTGAAAATTTAATGGAATAAAGGTAAATTAGAAAATCTACCAATGAGTCCATACTCTTCAAAACACCCTACATATAAATTTATAGGTGTCACACATACGAGGGCCACTCAATAAGTTGTCTACCTTAATATGAAAGGGATGAGTAACAGGCCTGTGCCTGCTGTGACATGTCTCGACAGGTCTCGTGAGTGCCCCACCACTATACCAGCTCAGTGGCTCAAGTCCGTTCAAAGTGGTAGCGCATTAGATTTCTTTTCCTGAGTCTGTGTCATGGATTTGACGAAAGTTGAACATCGTTCAGTGATCAAATTCCTCACCAAAGAAGGGAAAGCACCTAAGGAGATTCATGAACGTATGTCTAACGTTTATGGTGTGTCTTCGCCTTCTTATTACCAAGTTAAATTTTGGAGCAAGCAGTTTAAGTGGGGAAGAGAGTCAATTGAAGATGACCCAAGGTCGGGGCGCCCTGTGGAGGCTTCTGATCAGGAAATGTGTGACAAATTGGAGAGTGCGATACTGGAGGATCGTCGCACCAAAGTCTCTGTTTTAGCTCATGAACTGGGGATTTCAGAGGGCACAGTGATTCACATTATTCATGAAAAATTACACATGTCCAAAGTCAGTTCTCGATGGGTCCCAAGAATGCTGACTCCAGCTCAGAAGAAGAACAGATCTGACATCTGCAAGGAAAACTTGGAGTTTTCTAAACAAATCGGGGAAACTTTTTTTCCCAGAATAGTAACTGGTGATGAAACTTGGGTTCATCACTGGGATCCCGAAACCAAGCAGGAGTCCATGCAGTGGAAGCACAAGGGATCGCCAACGCCTCGCAAATTTCGTGTTCAGAAATCTGCAGGAAAGATTATGGCCACTGTGTTTTGGGACAGCGAGGGACTACTGCTGCTTGAGTTCATGCCAGACAAGTGTACAATCACTGGCGATTCCTATGCTACCACCATGAAAAATTTACACGATGCCATCAAGGAAAAACGCAGAGGAAAGTTGTCAAGGGGGGTCCTTCTTCTCCATGACAACGCGCCCGTCCACAAATCATGGAAAGTTCAGGCAGCAGTGAGGGAGTGTGGCTTTCAGGAGCTCAACCATCCTCCCTACAGCCCGGATCTGGCTCCTAGTGACTATTTTCTGTTCAGGCTCTTGAAAAAATGTTTGCGGGGAAAAAGGTTTTCATGCAATGAAGAGCTGAAAGTCGCCGTTTCTGATTGGTTTGATGGACAAGAAGTTGACTTCTATTCCCAGGGAATAAAATCCTTGGAATCAAAGTGGAATAAGTGTGTTGAGTTAATAGGTGACTACATTGAAAAATAAAGTGTTATTTTTCCCCTCGGATGTTTCTTTCTTATTCAGGTAGATAGCTTATTGAGTGACCCTCGTATATCTCATCATATGAAACATATGCCACAATAGCTGTGATGTTATGGGTTGCATTCATGGTGAGAAATCATGTCCACAAAAAACTCTTCCAATTTCCATATCTTGAGAAAGATTCAACAAGACATGCGACATTAATTATTTTCATGAAATCAAAGATGTGGGTAACTGTACTCAACATTCATGTCATAATAACATTTTGGGTTAAGGTATGTCTTTGCTTTGACTTTCAATTCATGCTTCCTCTGGTATAGATACAATACCAATTATGCAAACATCATAATGAATTTCAACATTTTCCTTTCTTTCATCTATTGATAAGTTTCCTAATGTATAAATTGCAGTAAATAAATAAAAGAACTTGAAGTTAGAAGCACTCAGGCCCTGCGATATGTTCAAGTGCACTCACACGAGATATCAGAAATGAAGCAGGTAAGATCTTGCTGGAAATACCTATTGTCACAGCAGGAATTCCAGCTGGATGCTGAGGCTTTAGCATGAGAATAGTATATTCATGAAGTGCATACCACAATCACGATTGCACCTTGGGTGCAAGAACCTGCACAACAGGCATTTCAGATTAGATTACGTTCAACAATGGCAATGTACACCGTATTAGGTAGCTGCTGACAATTCCAATTTTTCTACATTATTGCATTCAGTTTTCAGTTTGTCTAATGCCTCAGCAATAAGGAACTTTGAAAGCCAGATGAACTCAACAGGGTTGAAAAAGAATTGCATGTTTTTCAGAAAGTTGTTGATCCTATAGCATGGCAAAACTGGAAAAACTTAATATCATCTGATGCCCCTGAGAGTCAAGTAAAATAAGCAATTGCATGATTCCATCAACGTTTGGCCTAATGGCATTTGCAAATGGTCTAAAGTCCTTCAAGAAATAGGCTGAAAAATTACTGAGACTTGGCAATATAAATTAAATCAGACCAGCATTGATTTATTTCAGATGTTTTTAAACTAATTGATTCAAATGCTTCTTATGGATAGGGGGAAAATGCATGACTAAACTGGAAGGTAGTCCAATGCTACAAATGTAATTTCTCTGCTTTCTTGAACATGCTCAGTTCCAACAGGGGCTCTTTCTAGAAGAAAAAGTCTCACCTCTTGATTTTCACCTGGTCCATCTCATTGTCCAGGGCCTTCAAGAAGGTTCATGATGGTTGGCAATGTCATTGGATGGGTTAGAAAAGTGTTAACAGAAATGATAGGGAACAATGCATTACAAGGACAAGACAGAAAAATTGGGTGAGATTCGTGAGTGGAAGCCTTTGAGGCAGGGTAGTGCTTTTCCATCTGGACTATTACAGAAATCAAACGCAGAGAAATATATATGTTCAAGCAAAATAAGTTTTGTTGTGCCAGGGAGAACCAAATTCAGAGATTCTCAGTCGTGTGCTATAATTCTGGAGTTTGTTTAGGCTACTAACTGTTAACAAGGGAATCTACCTGTCCTGATGAATAAATAAATGAAAATTGTGAGAAAACCTTCATGAAAATGTAACAAAAAACAACAAAAACAGGACAAAAAACAACAGCATATGAAATCCAAATGTTTGTGAATTGGTGAAAGATATAGAAGGGACATCCACCGAAGATTTTGCATGAAGTTCATGGAAAGGTCCACATTTCCTACAAAACTTCTCAAGAGGGATTCTCCAACCTGATGATTTCATAAAGACTGTCATATCAACTCATCCAGTTTCAAGGATCTACTCTCCATGAAAGAGCTGGAAACCACACGATGTGAAAAGACGGAAACATGTTAGGTCACTGTGTGAACAGGATGATGAGAAACATCATGATCATAACAAAGTGCAAAGGTACATACTGTATAACGTTGGAGTGCCAGACTAGGCATAGTCCGCGATGTGATTGACCTAAATCACGACAGAATGACGAAGTTAAAATAGAAATACGCTTATTCACAAATGAGTCGGCCTAATCCTAAGATGAAATATGCAGAACCCTCACCTGTATGGTAGTCCAAAAGTTGAGAAATATCAGAGTACCCACGATAGGTCCAATGCATGAAATTGCAAGCAATATTTTTTTGCCTAATGATTAGCCACTCATTTGAAAGTATTAGAAAAAATGGGGAATTCATATAGCATGCAGTAAAAATTTCTGACCTACAAAAATTGCCAAGACTTGTGAGATGCAGCAGATGAGGCGATAGATTTAGGAAGAATTTCTGGAACACTCCTGAAATCCATTAAGAGTCTGAGCTATGAAATCAATGTGGGAAGGCTTGAGGAATGGCTTCCTCAAAATACTCAACCCATGTAGCCGTGATTGATCCAAAACTCGTCCATGTTCAGTCCAATGTCATCAATGCACTTGTAAGTCCAGAATCGGGTCATCCTTTGGATATACAGAGAATGTCACCCCAAAGTAGCAATTTTGAACCAACGTAAATCCATTGGAAATACCCTCAATGACACTTGGACATCCACTATATATATGCCTGGGATATATAGTGCATCCACCAGATGACTAAATTTCTCACCAAGGATAATCCTTCAACATGTCCATGGGATGGCCTGTTGGATGTCCGTCTCATTGGATCCATTGGAGATTCCCTATGGGAAAGCTATCGATGGCCATTGAAGGGTGGGGCAATAATAATCCCCAGGTATAAATGATATGCAGAACGATAGTATTCATTGCATGGGAATAGAAGATTATCTGCAAATTAACGATCTCGCCCTCTCACGTGCCTAGAAAATATGAGAGAAGCGTTAGGGTGAAAAGTGTAGCATTACAGAGAGGAAACTCGACTTTCCATCCTAACCTATCAAGAGAATATGAAGTAATGGGAAAACCAATATTCAATCGCTTTCCCTTTCTTCAACCTCCCCCGTCTCTCTGCAGGACTCACTAACGTTTAGCATAGGCCTAACCAACAGAATGCCTTCAGGTCATGCCGAGACCTACCTTTTTATTTTCAAAAGAAACTCAATTTTCGACTTACAGCGCCATTAGGCCTATAAGGGTGAATCATGGTCATCCAGACATCTGGTTGAGGATGTGTAACGTTACGCCAATCGCAAGCCTTTTCAAACGTTCATGAACCATTTAAAAGCGGACACGTAACGTTAGACCGATTGGAGGCCTATTTCGCGTTTCATGAAACATTTCATTGGGACATGGCTTGTCTGGAGTTCCTGGAACCACATCAAAGAGGCCTGAGGCGAGAATGCCCTCAAGCAGCATGGAATCCATGGTACGCGCCATCCTGGTAATTCAGGGATATCCTGAAAAGATATATGCATATCCCACCGCATCGATCAATAACTGCTAAACACAATTCCATTCGCAATTAATCTCATGAATTTAACACAAAAACTTCTCATACATTAAAAACAGAAGATCCAGACGCCAATACGAAGGTTGAAACAGTCTTGATTCTGACATAATTTTGATACAGTATCCGTTAACACTGGGGGACGGTACTGGAGCTACCACTCTAAGCCTAATTCAAAGGCAGCTAATGTCATTTTTTTATGGCGAAATGGAGCATCCAAGCAGCAAAAAAGCCATTTATCATTATGTACAAGTCAATATATTTCTCATGGTTGGGGTCTCTTTTCTCCAAAAACCCCCAGGAGGGGGGGAGAAAAAAAGAAAAAAAACGATGAAATTCACATCCTCCAAAAACGAGATTCAGCGTTCCTCCACAACCCTGGTAGACGAAGTTTCAAATTTTCTGAAGCGATTCTGTGGTGAGAGAAGTAGGCCACATTTTGTCCCTGTTGATGCTCCCCGAGAGGAATACGATGAGGTTGAATTTTGCAGCGTGAAGGGGTTGAAGAAAGGTAATAGGCGCTACCAAAGCCTATTGATTTTCGCCCTCGCCAAAGACATCATGGCCTACCGTGGGGTGCAATACACTTACTTAACTAGCGTAACCATGCTCTCTCCATGTAATGTGCTAACATTGCTGGGAGTCTCCTTGAGCATCGTTACGCCTCTCAACAAATGAATCAATTAAGATTACTTCTATTCTTCAGCTTGTACGTGAAAAATTATCTAGTAGAGGCTGAAAGCTTCCACAGAACAATTTGTGAGCATTTAGGGAATCTGAAGTCATATCGCAGTGGTAAGAGCGCGACCTCACTGGGAACTTTGTATTTATTGAATGACCTGCTAGATGTCAGGCCAGATGGAAAAGCCTCATCTTGGAGGGGATTCCATCCAATGGCATCCAATGGTAGACCATGAGAAGTTGTTCTTGGAAGTTCCTATGCTGAAAATTCAAGAAATGCAGAAATATGGACTTTCGTGTGATTTGCAATGTCGAACTCTAAACGGTATCATGCACTGGTCCAATTATAACGTCGTACAATCTACACGGCGTTTTAAAAAAAACCTGCCTAATTATTTTCACTATTAGCGACAGTAAATTTTAGCATGTCTACTTAATTTTGTAGCACAGCACATATATAGAGGAGAGAAGGTATGAAACAAATTTTATTAATATTGACGCAGTTTATCATGCTCTATGCCAATTCAAACTTGACATGTTAAAAAGTGTGCTGTACAAGCTCAAAAAATGTGCCAATTAGATTCTTTATCAGAATATTAGTAAATGTATCACATGCCACCATTTAAAACTTGAAGGCTGAGAAAATGCACCCGACATACCTGCTGATGCGTTCGTATCAGCTGTGCTGTGCAGCAAGCGACTGTCTGCGTGCCATCCAGGAGGTTCGCTTCACTGGTTTAGATGAATGCATCCGCTAACATGTCAGTTGGATGTTCCTTGCCTTCAAGTTTCAGTGTATCAAGTGATATGTACTCTCAATATCGATCAAAATTTGCAAAAGCATTATTTTCATCTATCCATATGCAGTTTGTGGAATATTGGGCCGATCGGATAAATTCCGATTTTAAAAATAGACGAATTGGCATGGGTTTTGTGCTTTTATGGCATACTTCTTAACATTTAAAGTTTTCAAATGGCTTCAAACTTGATACAATGGGTCAATTTTCTTAAAATTAGGCTCATGCCTTCTTTCCTAAGCATGCTGTGCTTAAGAAATTAAATTGATCTGATAAAAGGTACTGTCATTAAAATCGAAAATGATTTGGCACAGTTTTTTTTTACTCCTTGTGTATTATGATTGAAATTACTGGGATTTGGTTTTTTGGGGTTTTGCCCTAAGATGGGATATGTGAAGAAAGAAAAGGAACAAAATAAATACTACGATCGAATGCTCCCAAATCCATTCCATGAAGCCGATTGATTTTCGCTCATCGCCAAGGACACTATGGCCAACTTTGGGCTGGAATATACTTTCTTGACAAGGGAAAGCACACTCTCTTCAACCAATTTGCAAGAATTGCCATTAGTCTCCTTGAGCTATGTTATGTCTTTCAGCAAAGGAATTGATTAGAATTACTTCCTTCCTTAGGCCTGTACTAGGGAAATAATCGAGTAGAGGAAAGCTTCAGCAGAACAATTTATTAGCATTTAGAGAATCGGGAGACATACAGCGGCGGGATGAGCGCTACCTCACTTACATTATGGGTACTTCCTATTAATTTAATGTACTGCTAGATGTCAGGCCTGATTGAAGGCCTCAACGGGGTGGAGATCCCATCCAAGGAGATCCAATGGATAACCATAGGAAGTTGTCATTGGAAGTTCCTTTGCTTGACGTCCAATGGATGTCCAAAGAAGGACTGACATCGTTTCGTTCGTAATGTCGAAATCTAAATGAAATAATGTACTGGTGCAATAATAATGGCACACTACCTATAATCCCATGATCGGATGCTGGTAACGCCATTACATAAAACCTTAATTCAATAGAATGGAAATAATTGAATGTACTAAGCAGGGAAATGCTGCTCGAATAAAGCTCAGAATGCATGGGAAGATATTGATCCAAGGCGATGGCATCCTACGTACATCCAAAGGACGACCACCTCTGGACAACTGGATTGTCCATGGACGAGTTTTGGATCACCCATGGCTACTTGGAAAGGCTTCTAAGGGAATATGGGATGATTAACCAGTGAATTCTTAATTTACCTTCTTGGCTCTTTCTCAGATCCCATAAGGGACGTGGGCAGTGGAGCCTTTCATCTCAGGACAAGATCAGGATTAGCAAATTGTTGCTTTACTTTCCGAAGGTATTCATGTACATGCAAAACTTCATCCTCTCCCACAAGGAGGATGAATGTCGTTGCACCCCTCAATCTGTGGGATTTCCCATAGGGAATATCCAATGAATCCAAAGAAACGGACATACAATAAGCCTACCAATTTAATGATCCCATGGGTTTGCGAGGAGGATATACAAGTTGTTCGTATTCAAACGCCTCATAGGTAATATTAGTAGATGGAGGTTAACGAACGCTATGAGGCCCACCGGGTAGCCTATGTGCAAGGAAACACACCAGTTCCAATCTTATTCTCTCACGTCTTATTCAATGATTTACATAAGTGAAGTTCCAACGGTAACTCCAAAGTCATCAAAGTATAATATGAAAGGCATAGATTGTAAAGTAAGACCTGCATACTGCAGGTTTCCTTCATGCTATCCAGTTTTCAAAGCCCATCTGAGTTTAGTGGAGTTTCCAGGAGGAATTTTCCCTATTGGATAAATCCTTGATAGTCTAGCTGGATCCATAAATATTCTCTGTGGAGCCGCCATTATTGCAGCTTTTCACAATGTTTCACCATGAAACACTTAAACCCTAGCAACTTTAATCAGTATCATGACACATTGGTGCCAACTTTTGCTCTAAATTCATATTGATCGTTCGAGTCTTTCTTAGTCCTCTATTTCAAAATGAATGTCTCAAATACATAATTACTGTGGAATTCGTGGCACTTTTTCATTGTCATTATTCAAATTACATATGTTATGAGTATTCTGAAGAAAAGAAAAAAGCTTTTACTGCAAACCCTTTTATCTCAGCTGTCATTTTTCAAGTTAATTCCTGGACAATCCAAAGAAAGTGACTAGCTTGAGGGCAAGAAAACTCGAAGAAAAATGCATCCCCAGGTAAGCAGGAAAGGAAGCCTCATTAGAGCTTAAGACATTTCACAAATTGAGTTGAAACAGAGATGCTTGGCCTTCACTCCATCCAAATCTCTAAACTTGAAGGTTTTAGAGATCTGAGATGCAATAACTTTACAATTAATAATTGACATTCCATGCAGAAGAAGTTGGAGAAGCCAGGTGAAGATGAAGGAAACCCTCTACCTCTTCTCCAGGAGGCAGCGAATCTTTTGAAGAGACCAATTGTTCTCATTTCTCTCTCAGATAATCCAGACAGAAATTCTTGTGAGTTCCTGTCATTATTTGTTTCTGCACTACTTCACTTCCTCTACCTTCTCTTCAACTTTAGAATGTATTAAATTGAAGCAATTGGGAGGAAATTCTCAATTTGCATATTTCTTCTAAGGAAATCCTTGGAAATTCTGTTGTTGACACTGCCTATTTTAACCCTTATACGCTCAGCGCGCCGATCCATCGGCTCCGTCTAAATCATGCTCTTTTAATTACATAAATGGCTCAAAATGCTTCCCTAAACACAGGTGCTAACTGGAAAAGGTACCTATGCATTATTTTACATAATGTGATATACTGTAATTACGGACCAGAGAGAGAGAGAGGCCAGGTACTTGGAAAATAGGCTGAGTGTGAAATGATTAAAACACACAAGATCTGATTTGATATAGTAATATTTTTCATTTCCAACAGGTTCGTCAGAATGAATAGTGGGGTCAGTTTCCCACCAAATTATCCATATTTTGTCGTTTAGGACATGAACTTTTTTCAAAGATTCCTAATTTATTTCTTTAAAAATATTCCATTTGGCACAACCAAAGCAAACATCGTGCCTAACTAGTGACGCTACTCTGCTAGTTTCTCCAAGGAATGTGACCATGCTTAGAATACTTATTAACATCCAAAAATTTGCATATTGCTATCAGGGTATGAGTTCTGCATCCCTGTATAGTTATCCAATCATAACCTATATGCTTTCTTTGATATGCAGGGACACTACTTCCACACACTGGCCCAGAAAAAAACTGGATAATACTGTTCCAACAAGAAAAGATTCTCCCCCTCTTGAACCGCTTGGGCCGCTTGGGCCGCTTGGACCGCTTGGGCCGCTTGGACCGCTTGGGCCGCTTGGACCTCTTGGACCACTTGGGCCTCTTGGACCGCTTGGGCCGCTTGGGCCTATTGGACCGCTTGGACCACTTGGACCGCTTGGAGCACTTGGACCGCATGGACCGCTTGGACCAAAGTGCGTACATTCCTACTCATAGGAATAATAACACCTGGTATTAAAACTCTCAGATGGACATTTTCATATGTCCATGAAATGTTCCATTGAGTGGTAAGAAGATGTTACCATTGCCTTTTTTTTATATAATAAAAGGAGCTAATTGTATGGTGAGCCCCGCTGTGGACCGCCACATGACTCCCACCCACCATGGTGAGATCCTCCAAACACCAGGGCTGGCAGAGTGCAATACCCTGGGAAGCTGTTGTGAACGTCATGGGAAGGTGACCCATGACTCAGGCATGAGGACGAGTGTGCAGGCACGCTCGCCACCACGCCTGGATCTCTCCCGTTTTTATGTTTAGCTGTTAATTCTATTTTCCTTTTTGACAGAGCGGCCTTTAATGAGGAGCAAAGACAAGAAGATCCTATCATTGAATTGGTTAGTAGTTTTGGGGCTTATTACATTTTAGGTCCACCTGTTTCTGAAGATGTTTAATTTACGCCCTGGCAGTTTACGACTATATTTCCTTACGTTTTAATTTAGTTCGTTCTGATTTTACTGGATTTACATCCTGTTAGAAGTAGTTTAGAGGATTGATGCCCCATAGGAAGAATAGGTGTCTCCAGGTGCCAGCTGGCCGGAAGAGCCTTATCAGGCGCCCTGGTTAGAACAGCTGAAGCAGGGTGTTATTTGAGACATTGTGTCATGTGAGAGGAGTTTGAGGAATGAGGTCTTGGAGTGGCCGCTAAAGTGAGAGTGAAAAGGTTCTGTATTTTTTTCCTTTTTTTATGCTCAGAACGAAGAATAGAAGAAAAGAGAGGAGCGAGTGAGCGTAGGATGAGAGAGAAAGTAAGAGGAGGGAGTGAGGGAAGGAAGCGAAAAATCCCTTTGAGCGAGAGTTCACTCATGATATTCTTCCGCGGGAGAAAAAAAGCACTGCGCGAAGGAATAAGAGGGGTCAGGAAGTGGAGTGAAAATGGAATGAGAGAGAAAAGAGGTTGGTTTCCACCCTCATCAGTTCAGGTGCCCCAGAAAAAAAGCACTGTTGACACAGGAACGATGAGAGCGGGATTGTTCAGGGGTCAGGAGAAGATCAGTTAGTGGTTTTTCCTAAACGTTCCAAGATTTTATTATGTGGATATGTTTTACTGCGCTTGAAGCGCCCTATGGTGAATTTCTTATTTAATCTTTCAGGAATTTCTTTAATGTCCCCTGGCCTTTTAGCGTCATCATAATAATTAAAAGCTAGCTCGGAAGCGTACTGAGAGAGAGGGGTGAGTCCGCTGATTCTATAAATATAAGAGTTCGGAAAGAAAAACGGGAGGCGGAAGGCGTATTTGATAGCAGCTCGTTCGATGCCTTCTAGCTGAATGATGACTGCCTCGGGACAGTTGGCCCAAGCCGCGAACGCGTACGTTAGGACCTGGCGGAGGTATGATACATATAAATTCAAAATTACGTGAGGTTCACATTTATTAGTCCGGGCCAGAATTTTTAAGCAGTTAAGCTTCTTGGTTGCTTTCGAGCTGATTACTTTAACATGATTATTCCATCTGAGGTGGCTGTCGAAGTTTACTCCAAGGAATCTGGTGAAGCGCGAGCGTGGAATGAGCACATCGTCCATGTGGACGTTTACTGTATGGAGCTTTCTGTCGCGGGCGAACAAGAAAAGGGAGGATTTGGAGGGATTCATGCTAATGCGCCAGTTGCGACAGTATTTTGACAAAGCGTTAAGCGCCGCCTGGGCCCGCGACTCGAGGGCGGTGACCTCTGCCTGAGAGCCAGAGGGCAGTGTCGTCCGCGTATTGGCTCGTACAGATATTAAGTTTATGTGGGATAGTGCTAGAAAGATCGCATCAGCCCCCATCTTCCACTAATATCCCTCGATTTGATTTTCGTAACGCCGACTGGCATAGTTTCCAGGATAACTTCGAGACTCTCCTTTCTCGATCTCTTCCGGCGATATTTCACTTATCAGATTTTCCTGGGCAAGAGAGAACTGCTCAGGCATAGGAATGAGGTTAGAGAGGGAGAAGTTTACTATCTTATTTTCGAAATCGAGGCTTTCCTCTAGGGGGTCGGGTCCTAGAGAGCTGGGGGGTTCAGTCATAGCTTCCAGCAGGGTTGATGCAAAAACTGAGGCTTTGCTCTTATCACTGCAGTGAGTCCCGCCGTCGTATTTAAGGGGTCTATCATGGTTATTTCTAGGATTGCCAACTCTTCTGAATAGTTTCCAGAAGTTTGCTGGATCCACTTCGTTGCTAAGTTGCTCACAAAAGTTATTCCAGTACTGAGCGCTCTCGCTCTTAATGAGGGCTTTAATCTCGTGATTAAGTTTTTTATTATTGGTTTAAGGGTGGGGTCTTTATTACGATAAAACAGGCGACGGAGTTTCCTCCGCTCATTAATCTTAGAGAGAGTTTGGGGGAAAGAGGGTACGGCTTACTGGAGGGAAACAGCTTGGGGACGGCAATTTCCTGGGCAGTTTGAATCACTTCAGTGATGAGAGTGACATGCTTCCTCGAGTTGGGGGACGGTATCAAGCTGGAGAGAGTTGGGAAGGAGAGTCTCGAAGTTATCCTGGAAACTATGCCAGTCGGCGTTACGAAAATCAAATCGAGGGATATTAGTGGAAGATGGGGGCTGATGCGATGAAAAACACAGCATGTACCACAGACCATAAGTGCAGACATCATTCTTTATTGATCTGATTATGCTTTCAATACCATCTGATCGTAATTCATTCAGATCATGTCGTCTGGGCTTTGCAAACAAAGTATGTCTTTTGTTTACTGAACCTTTGAGAAACATCTGCTTGACCTGTGTCATAGAGTGGACTTTTCTGCCAACCCATTCATGAAAATTATAGATAATAATGACCATCGAACTTATCCTATTGGCATCCCAGACTATTGATTCACAATCAGAGATGGTCCCACTTACAAGATATTGCTAAAATGCTGCACATGGGTGTTGGATACTTCCAAGTAGGCCTCCCATTAGAAATGATGGAAATTATCACTGTGATGAATAGTTCTCTATATATAAGGCATTTTATACAGATTTCCCTTTTCAATGATGTCATCCAAGGCAAGTGTATTTTCCTCACCATTTTTGAAGCTATATGCAGCTTGATCCCTTTGTGTTGGGTAGTTTTGAAGGACCCACAAGGGATTCCATGGTATTATACCCTTAAGAGGATGCTTCTTCAATGTGGGGTTTCAATTTCTCACACAAAAATTGTTCAGGGCTGTACAATCCCCTTGTGGCATATATGTTTTGTCCTTGGGGTTTTTTTAAAAATTGTTTTGTGTGGTTTAGTTTAATGTCACAAACAACAAAGTCTTCGTCACTAAACCCACTGCTTCCAAAGGGTTTCTCAACAACCCCAGCAAATGATGTGAGAAAGTCAGGGGTTGAATTGGCATGTGCAGTCACTCCGGTGTGAATGTGAATCAGCTAAGCTAGATGAAAGTCATTAAAAAGAAGCACAATTGATTTTAAACTTTTTTTATTATTCCCTTATTTATAGAAAGGGCGCCATTGATGTCTGTGGAGAAACTGCCTCCAGTGTATGGGAACCAAAAGATCAATTCCTTGAGCAAAATCACATTTAGAGGCAGTGTGCCACTGTCTTGGGAAACTGCCACAGCACCATTACTATGGGCCTTAGATCGGAGCTTTGCAGGATTACCTCCACTCAAACCTTGTAAGGAAAGAATTTGCTTACTTTTCACCCTATAAATCTTGTCATTATTTTTTACTATGGGAAAATGGCCTTCATAAGGGTCCACCTGTTACCTTTTTTCCCTCTTTCACTCTATTTGTATACAGTTGCCATGGCGACTTGACAATTGCATTCAGTGCATATGTACAGCCTTCTGCGTAAGTGGGAGTATCAGTTATCTCTTAAAATTGTCAATCCTCTTCCAGTCCTCGTTGCAGACGTATCCACATCAGACAAAGAGTTGTTCGTGGCAGCATGGATTCAGATGATCGCTAGACTAGGAAGAAGAACGCCCCGAACTAAGAAGATCCTTCTAGTCCTCCGGGACAACTTACAAGAGAACTTTTCATTTCTATCAGTTAATATGCAATGAAGGAATCACTATCATGGTATATTCCTTTGAAGAGTAGCAGATCTGTGCCTGGAATGGAATGCTAGATCAATATGTGCCTGTTCCCTCTAAAACAAGTTCCCCAGAAGCATCTCACAGTTCTGTATATCACTGTGATGCTTTCGGAATAAAAGAGGCACACAACATGAATAAATGATGCACAAAGGTCATACGCAAAAAGTGACTGCACAAGTTGCAGAGGTTATCTGAGCTGATGATGCACTCATACTGGCAGCAGCAACTGAGGTCGAGCAAAGGAAAGGAACATTCATAATTATCTACGCAAATTCTGTAAGCCATGGTGGAGTGTCTTTCTTCCATTTCTGCTGTTGCAATTATAGCACAACAAAGCATTCAGAAGGGCAGAAAGGCTAATTGGAATAGGAAACTGGATCCGGACAGAAGAATGGTGTATTCTTAGGCCGATGGATCTGTGGATGGTAACTGTCTTTCAAAAAATAATAAAAATGAATGTTACCAATGGTCCCAGCAGTCTAATGCCACACATGCCCTGTCCCAGAGAAGCGGCTAGAGGAGGGGTACTCCAAACCCATAGATGGAACTCATGAATTATGTCATGAAGGGACTATGTGAGTGCACGTGGTTGTCATGCAGTTGTGGTGCTAGGTTAAATCATGATCCATGATCATGATCAATAAAATATGATAGCTACAATACTGGTCGTGTCCTTCAGCCTGTGCACACACTTCTGGTGTTTTTCTCTCAAAAAGAAGTGTGTAAAAGAAGTAGATGCTGGTTGGTCAGTCCCTGTTCCCCTCAAAGCCATTGTTCCCTTGTTGAAAGTATGAACCGATTCTATTGTGCAAACCCCATGAAGCTGACGAATGAGATAATCAGCCAAATGATGAGCTTCAAACACTCAGGGACCCTCGTTAAGGGGGCACCTGATTGGCCTAAGCCAATTGTCATGCCATGAGATGTGTAAGGAACAAAAGGAAAGGGACAAAAAACCTCATTTTTGGAGATTCAACCAGCAAGTCAATCATCTAACATTGCTTCACAAAAGGAAGGAATCTGAAATGTGCACTTTGCCTAGTACTAAGGTGGACAGTTTGTATCATTGACACGATTCAGACCTGATACCAGGAGTACCAAAAAAAATCCATCATAGTCTAATCAAATGTAAACATGCCTTCTCCAGAAGGGAGTCCAAAAAAAAATCATTTTCAATTACAAAGCAATGTTTGTCATCAATGAACAGGGTGGCTTTTTATTCATGAGACCATTGTAGATATTTATAATCCTTGAAAATAAATAAGTTAGATACATGGCATTTTTGAATCAAGAATCCATAAACATGGGAAAATGATTCTCCATGAAAATCGTGTTCAATGTGCCATCCTCTGCATGCAATCACATGTCTTAGACATCTGGCGTAATTCTGCACTACGGTCCGCAATTTATCCAGGGAAATAGAGTAGACTTCATGTTCTGTGGCCACCTTCTGGTCTCCCAATGTGCATGGATTTGACTTGAAGAATTTGTCCTTTAGGTATCCCCAGAAGAAAGTGTCACATGCATTTGGATTGAGGGGGCAATAGTTACCATACCAACCCACTGTTGTGGATATTAGGGAATCTGCTAGACAGCATCTGGTTGCAACATTATCATGGAAGTCTAACATAACGTTCGCTGTATTTACATGACAACCGTTGTCCCTTAATCTTAACCCATGTGACTATTTCCTCTGGGGATACTTAAAGGACAAAGTCTTCTAGTTTAATCCATGCACTTTGGGAGACCTGAAGGCAGCCATAGAACATGAATTCTACTCCATTTCATGGGAAACTTTGCAGGCCATTGTGTAGAATTGCACCAAACGTTTACCACATGATTACGCACAGAAGACGGCACATTGAGCAATCTTTTCATGAAGTGGAATTTTCCCATGTTTATGGATTCTCAATGCCAAATTTACTGTATCTAACCCCATTTGTTCAAAGATTATAAATATCTATGATTGGCCAATGAATAAAAAAAAATCACCCTGTACTTGTGGTGGATGCTTCCTGAAGAAAATTATTTCTCACATTCAGCACACACGAGGCATAGCATATTTTAGGTGGTTGCAGTTGAACCCATCCCATTTTCCTCTAATTGAGCCAGATCCATACCATGTGATTCATATGCATTTGACATTGAGTTTGTTTTGTTATAGCCTTTGATTGCAAACATCCTGAGGTCATGTTGAAAATGCAGCAGTTGGTGGAAAGTAGAAGTCTCCCAATAAGATGCACACAGGTATTAGAGTGGTTCATTTATTCAGGAAAAAAGCATAAATCATTTCAGCAACATATGCAAAGCAATAGAGCAGGTGCAGTACAGGGGGAGTAGAAAATATGATACTGAGGAGGAAGATTGAAGAGTACAGGATGCCATAAAAACAAGAAAATTTTCAGTCAATAGAATAATACAGGGTGGGCCATTTAAAAGTAGCCCGCCTCTGGTCCGAGCGTGGCGGAGGTGGTCGCCCCTTGCACACTGTTCTTACCGACCGTCTGTCTGTCTGGCGACGTCTTCTCGCCCCATGTGCAGAATTCCAGCTTGATTTTGCCCTGCTAATCAGTCCTTGTGAACACGTTGCGTCGAAAAGATGGTGTTTTCCCTGCAGCAGCGAATAGTGATTGTGGAAGGCGAGCGAACTGGATCAATTAAGGAAACGCAAGAGGCCTTCACCGACAAGTACCCAGAAACAAAGCCACCGGCTAAACATTGTATTCAGAACCTGGTTAAGAAATGGCGTCAAACCGGCTCTATCGCAAACGTGAAGAAGCAGAGGAAAAACAATCAACTTGCTCGTTCTTACTGTCGCAGTATTATAGGAGGCGGACTACTTTTAAATGGCCCGCCATCTATACTAAACTAAGTATAGATGCAGCAATGAAAATAAATAAGTGCAGCCAGTGAAGTGGTCTGCTTCATTCCTCCATGCCAATTAAAAGAAACTTGACATTATTTTTTACATTGGAAAACTTTTTGAAGATGCTCAGGGAAAGAACATACAGACAAAAGTAATTTTCATTCATTTGAACCTAGTCCACAAGTTAGGAATAAGGTTTCAGCATATTCTCCTACAAGGATGTGTTTTGAAAAATCATCAGGTGAATTGTGGATAGAATAATGCTTTAACAGCACAATCCAGGAGAATGCATTGAAATTCCTTGCAGATTCCAGGAACTACAGTGTTCCTACCAGAGTTGTCTTCCTCCATGCCAATATCACCCAAATGCTCCTCTGTCCAAGAGGAATTGACTTTTTTGGAAGCATATAATGACTTCTTTCATCACTTGATTTAAATGCCACATAACAATTTGACATCATACTGAAAGACATACCTAAAGAGAGAAAGTTTCAGAACAATGAGTCAAGAAATTCTCCAGTTCATCATTGAACGCTTGAATGCCAACCATCATAGGCTGGAATATGTATTGGACTTATTTCAGTTGATGCTTATACCTGCTATGAGAGATCCTAATTGTAGGGATTCCACATACTGATGGAGGCTTGGAAAAAAAAAGACCCATTCAATTATTGCTATGGACCCCAGAGCCATGGAGATTCACTTCATACCGTCAAAGACGACCAATCATCAAAAAGATGACAAATATTTGCTTTTTAGCATCCTAGTAGCTCCTCTTTGCTAATAAACCGAATAGGAATTTCTGAAAGTTCTTTATGGCAACCTTAGATGATTAGAGGACATTTCTTTTCATGTTTTCTTTCCCTTTCAGGGATGATTTGGTTTGAGTGAGGTAACCCACAAGAAAATTCTGCATATGACAGGTGTATAGTTCTATATGGCCTTATATGATCATATATTTGCAATTTACCACCACATATATATTAATATATAATCAATTGTATGGCATATCATATGTATAAATAATACCTTAAAACATCAAGAGTTATGGGCTAATGACATCATGTCTGGCGTATGGTGAATATCCACAAATAAGTATTTAAGGTTGCTAGTAAACATAGCACGAAATCATTTCAGAAAATATTTATTTCGAACCTCTACCCTACCCTAAGCATAAGCATTTCAAGGATGAAAAAGTGGAGGGGGGTCATGAGAACTCTGGGACATTGTTGCCATGCATCTCACGATTCTGTTCCTTCTCATCAATGCTCCTCTCTATCTTTTGTGCAAAGCAGGGGCATGTGTCTGTCGTAGCTCCCCAATGCGGTCACTCCTTGGCACTGAAAAACACAGAAATTGTTTGTGTCAGAGGAAACACTTGATACCAAATATTATCATACCAGCATTACCATTCTAGTCTTAAACATAGTGAATGGACAACTCCTTCCATTGGATATTCCTTCTTTGGATTATTTCTCACAAGAAATAGTTCTTGCCCCAACTATTTTGTGAGTTATATCTTCAGAATGAAATACTTCCTCCTACATAAGCCAAGATTTTGCCAAGAAATGGCATTACTGATGAAAATTTTAGTGGAAGAAAAAATGTATAATATTAAAAATTTCACCTTCAGTAACAAGTGTGCATATGTTACACCATGAAGCATGAGTTCTTGGAGTAATTGGCAATGGTTTATGAAGAAATAAAATGAGTTAATTGCAAGAAAAATAGGTCAAGTATGTTGACAGGCATTTGACTGATTATAAAGTATTTGATGGATTATGAACCCTTTTAGTATGTGGGTATGTTAAAGGCATTCTCATCATATTAACATATGTTTACCTTGATATATATGGACAAATGTGACATGGCAAATGATGCAGTTGTATGAGCCAATATATAAACATATAAGGGGCGATAACTTTTCTCTCCTGTATGATTTTATGTGACATGTGTCAAACCCAATAGGTTTCATATAAGAATTGCACTATATGCCACATACATGTTAGACTGGCTAAATATATGACTACTAGCGGCCTGCGGCCGCTACGCTGGCCGTCTAATAGATGGAAATTTGAATCGTCTATTGTGAGCATAACGTCTTCTTGACAATCATATGTTCATCGCATTACCTATTCGGAACTGAACCGCTTCATCATATTTTCTGGGAGATTCTGTTCCTAAACACCATCATCATGATGTACCGGCTGATTGTTCAATGATCGTTCATTGTGAACGGTTGATCACGTATTCATAAGACTCAAGACGACTTGCTGATTTCGTCTTCCCAAGCACATTCAATACTCTTGCATCACCGATTAATTCATGGGCTGTTAGCGTTAGCATATGGTACATACACCAATGATTCTGAAACAGTACTGATCATTTTCAAGAACTTGTTCGTAGGCACAGAGGGAATTTAGTGTATGCACGGCACAATGCTAGCGACTAATTCCAGAAAATGCCTCGCCACCACATTACCCTGAGGCTCTGAAAGTGTGGGTTGCAGTAGGAGCATTTTCCCGTTGCGAAACAAATGCCTCCTCCCTAATCAAAATGTACAGCTCGACAGTGCTCGCTGCGACAAACAACTGTGATGAGAAGATATGGAGAGGCATAACATCCCTCTCCATAACATCCCGAGTTCCGTGGCATAATGGTAGCACACCTGACCGGAAAGCAGGAGGACCGGGTTCCATTCCCGGCTGCCCCCTGCTTTCGACACCTTAGTGCTGTGTTCCTTGCATCATATTGCTCAGCAGGCTGCACGGCTCTCTTATTCCGGAGCTCAGCATTCGCTGCCTCTTGCTGTTCAGCGGTCTAAGCAGCTCTACGCACATCTGCTTCCTGTTCATCACTGATTCTAGCCATTACGGGTAGCACCGATTTAGGTTCTTCGCCACGCAACTGCAGTGACAAACGTTGTTTTCGCGCCAGACCAAACGTTTCATTACCAGCAACAATTGCCTCATCGCCGTCCTGTGGGACGTCCTTCAACATTTCTTCTTCGCGTTCAACCTCACATTGCAAAAATTGCTACCATTTTGATGGGAGGTGCACCTCCTTTGCGCGACATATGAAGCAGAGAATTTTTAGACTATTATTTTGACTTCATCCATCATGAGAACTCAAATAAATCGGCCATAACATGAAACGCAAACAGAAAACCATTGCATGGAAGGGATGGCGCGAACCACCACGTCTGACCTGACGAAAAAAAAATACATATAGAAAAAAAACACCCCAGCAAGAATGTATTCAAATGAAGAACTTGCTGTCGATCAGTGAAAACGTAACACCCTTTGCTTAAGACAGCTAAGTATGAAGCCTACCCAAACAGCATGTTCATGTTAATTTTACGTAAACTGAATGTAAATTTTTTGTCCATTTTATATCATTTTTATGCAAACCATTGTCAAGATAATGCCAACATGTTTGCGTAAATGTCACCTTTGTGATACGTAAACTGCGATATAAAATTAACGTCAATTTTACGTAAAATTGACATGCCCCTTTGCATTCCCAACAGTGTTTTTACGTTGATTTTACGTAAGATTTATGTTAATTTCCCTCTAGCATTCATGTGCCAACAAGCCAATCAACACCTTTGAAAAGAATTGATTTACTGCATCTCCCATGCCTTTCCATACTTTAGAACTCAAGAGTGGTTGGATGAGTACACTCATCCTCATCAGCACTCAAGAGTACCAAAACGTCCTACCACTTCCCTCCTCCCGTACTGAAACCTCGGGAGGAGAAGTAGATATTCAAGGAGCTCTCTTCCATTTAGGGTAGAAAAGATTTAGTAATTGTAGAGCTGGGATACTACTCTTCCCTAATCCCGTGCACTGCTGTAATAAAAAGCTTAACTTCAGCATTTAATGATTCCCTGTGTCATATATTATATTTAAAAAATATATGAAAATTTCAGGAATTCCATATATATATATTCATGGATTGCATAATAAAAAAGTGGAAGGATGGTAAGAAAATCTAATATTCTGTCAGGAAAGCCAGTACTTAATATTATTTGTCGGATGCAGAGAAGAAGGGTTCCATCTAGTGAGGAATCTTGATACTGCAACTGCGGGATGGTCAGCTAAAGTTTCATATGGGTGGTGTGGCGTTAATTTTGCATAAACTTGACATCGTGTACTTCACGTCAAATGGAGTGACGTCTAGTTCATGTAAAATACACGTACACTTTGGTGACGTAAATATAGGAACGTAAATTTTATGTAAACGTGATATCATTTTCATGGCAATCGCAATCAATTTACATTGTTTGCAAGGAATTGATATCTTGTTTACGTAAACATGCTGCTTGGGTATGGCTCAGGTTGACATAGCCCGATGGACCTGGCGCTTTCGGCGCTGGATGGTCTAGTCCATGGCCAAGGATGGCATAGCCTAGCCTATGGCCTAAAATGATATAGTCTTGTAGGCATCGCGCGTTGCAGTGACAGCCACAACCATGATTACTTCCCAGCACATTCAATACTCTTGCATCGCCAATTAGCTTATAGGTTATTAGCATTCGCTTATGGTACATGGCCGGTACTATTTCAGAATCAGTGGTACACTTCCAAGAACTTATTCGACTTTAACACAAAGGGAATATAGCACATGTACAGCAGAATACAAACGAATAATTCCTGAAAATGTCTCCCCTCCATATTAGCACCAGTGAACAACACTGTGAGCGCTTACTATGAGTTGCAGCAGAAGCACTTTTCCGTTGTAGCAGTAATGTGAAAGAAATGTCCCCTCCCTACAGCAAAATGTACAGGCTGACGGTGCTCGCTGCCCAAACGACTGTAGTGATTTCAGATGGCATGGAGAGGTATAACATTCCGAGTTCCATGGTGTAATGGTAGCACACCTGACCGGCAAGCAAGAGGTCCGGGTTCAATTCCCGACCGCTCTCCGGCTATCGACACCTGAGTGGTGCATTCCTTGCATCAAGTTGCCCAGCAGACTGCATGTCTGCTGGGGCTCTGTCTCTCCTGTTTCTGAGCTCAGCATTCGCTGCCTCTTGCTGTTCAGCCTTACGCTCCCTACGTGCAACTGGGTACTGTTCATTAGTCATTCTAGCCATTACAGCTACCACCTCCTAAAGCATCGATTTGGGCACTTCGCACCGCAACGGCAGTGGCAAACGTTGTTTCCGCGCCAGCACCAATCGTTTATCTGCAGTGACTGTCTCATCGCCGTCCAGTAGGACCTCATTTAACCCTTTTATCAAGTGCACCCTCACCTCGCAAAAATCGCCACCATTTTGATGGAAGGAGCGGCCCGTTTGCGCGACGTGTGAAACAACGTTATTACGTTATTTTGATTTCATCAATCATGATAACTCAAATAAATCGACTATGACATAAAATGCAAAGAGAAAACTTTTGCATGGAAGCGATGTCCCGAACTGCCACGCCTGACCTAACGGAAAACAAATAAATACAGAAAAGAACACCTCAGCAAAGAATGTATTTATGTGAATAACTTCAGTCGATCGTGGAAAACGTGACACGCATTCAGTTATTACCACTCTTTGATTGACACAGCTAAGTATGAAGCCTATGGCTCAGACTGATATAGCTCGATGGACCTGGCGCTAAAAGCGTTGGAAGGCCAAGCATATGGCCTATAATAGCATAGCCTCAAGGACCTGGCGCTTTGAGAGGTGAATGGCCTAGCCTATGGCATGAAGTGACATAGTCTCGTTGGCCTCGCGCGCTGGGGTGACCAGCACCACAACTCCAGGACTCTCCAAATTAAAGTATAAGAAGACAGCCTGGAAAGGCGTAGCCTTGTAGGCCTGGCGCTTTAGGCAGTGGATGGCCTGGCCTATGACCCAGAATGGCTATGCATCGTAGGCCCGCGCGTTGGGGGTGACAGCCACGACCAGCACCACCACTGCAGCTTTTGACCTCTTTGAATTAAGTTATTAGATTTCATATTTGGTCTGATATGAAATTTTCATGTGGGAAACATTGGTGCTACATATACCAGGGGTTTCCATGCCAGTGACTTTGACACATTTAGAATCAAAGTCAAAGTTGAAGATGCTGGCAAGTTCTGTATTCAGGTTTTAAATGCTGCACTAAATGCAGCAAATCATTTCATATAGCTAGTAATAGAACCAATGATAGAATAGATCCTTGGGAGACACCTAATCCCCCTGTGCCAAATAATGGTGTTTAGCTAGTGTAATAACTACATATGAAAATATTACTTATCAATAGCCAATGTGATGCAGCTTGGAAATGGAAATACAATGAGAAAGAGAATTGAGAGCTTTGATTAATGGGAGGTTCCATATGAATGCAACACTTCTTTCAAAGCATGCTAGTTTCTTTGAACATGTAAAGATTAATTTGAAGGCATGTGTCAGAGGTTTAACAAAGAATGATTAACCTTTTTATTTACAACTTCGAATGGTTATTGTCAAGTCCTAAGATAATTTTAAATTCCAACCCATTTTCATGAGTAATAATATATGCATGGGTTAGTGGACATGAAGGAATAGACTGTGGCCATTGATTTTTATCATGTTCTGGCTTCCCGCTTCTTCTTTGATCTTACATAGAGATAATTTAATTCGTATTGATTGAAAAATCTCACAATAATAGGATCAAATCCACGTCTTTATCCAGAAGGGACAACTTGAAACCACAACTTACTGAACTATGATCTGTCTTTCCAAATTCTTTAGACTAAATTCAAGATCATTCACTTTCTCTGTCTAGGCCTCATTCTTCAATGTCAAATCTTGTCAAATTGAAGTATATATTTAGGATCTCAAACTCTCCTTCATAGATATTAAGGGTTCGGAACAAGCAATTCACTGCAACTGTCCACTTATTTTTCAAGTAGTTTCTCTAGATATGGGAATAAGAACGCACCCATAGCAGCGGCCATCACAGCCATGGCAGTCCCCTCTGATTATATTCTTTGTTTTGACATGGATGGACTTGACATCAAAGAATCTTGAACTATCACAGCCTAGGCCTAACATTTCCTCCATCACGTGCTGGTACCGGAAAGCTTAGCAACATTGCACTGATTATTGTTGTGAAGAAAGCGAGCCGCTATGTTCTGCACTTTCTCTAAAGTTATCATAGAACCTGTCATGCCAATACAATTCGCCAGGTGACATGCACGTGGATCTTTTGATGAGTTGAACGTTGTCGTTCTTTAGACGCTAGTCGTCCCAGAACATGGATTTTCTTATTCTGACATTAATTGGTAAAAGCAAACTAATTTCACTCAGAATGTTAATAATGAGGACTTCTTGACAATGATCATTGAACGAAGGGAAAGGGTGACACCTAGGGGAAAATACTCGCACCAAGACTTTGTTCAAGGAGGGTTCACTGTGAGCTCCTTCAATATATAAATCAGCCTCTCCCAAACATTCTTGTATGCCAGCTAAAGTCTCCCAATATGTTTATTTATATTTTCATAATTTGATAGGCAATCGCAAGTCAGAATTGCAAAGAAGAGGAATTCACTCCTCTGCTCCATAAAGGCAATGACTGCCACCTTTATTACTGACCTTGGCCAGATACAGACTTGAGGAAAGAAATTAAATCCTTTACAATGCATTACTTCTAGCAGTCAAAGTTCCTGCTGGCAGACATAGCTGATCAAAGATTAATGGTGACTCAATTAAACAAAAACTATTAGCCAAATGAAGGAATACAGATAGAACAGCATGTGCTAGATGCTGGGAATTCCTTACCCACCAAAGGGTAAGGAATTTCTCACAGGTTTGACATGAGTCCTCAACAAGTGATTTTTTTATCCCCATTTGGGCGTGAAAAGAAAAACTGTCGGAAATCTCCAAATGAATTAAGGGCTCCATGGAATCGCTGCTGTCAGCCTGGTTTGCCAACTAGCTCTTCTCAAAGCGAATGGACTATATGGAGGCATATACTGTAGAGAGAAACAACATGAAAAATTCAGAACATCTAAGTCCAGGTGGAGGGTGAATCGATGCAATCTAGAGAGCCTATTTCATGAAAATGGTCCGTAAATTTGGAGACCGGCTCTCATTTTCCACAGATAATGAGAACAAAGAATTCCCAAATTTTTTTTTAAATTGCTAGCTACGATCATTTCGTAGTAATTCGTTTGTAGTTCATAGTAACCGCGAAAAAGGTGAAAGGCGACTCCACTGATAGGTACGATCCCAGGGCATGCGCCGCCATTTCCTGACACTTATTGGCAAAAGTTCTGAATTACAAAGAAAAAATGACTGCCTGTAATCTCTGATTAGCTGCAATAAATGAAGGGGGGGTACCAGCGAACTAATTACACTCAGTATGTAATTCAAGAAGGCTTCTTGACTGGGAAAATGTGACACCTAGGGGACTCGGCTCTCTTTCTGAAAGTGGCTCACAGAGAGCTACTCCTCCAGGTATGGACGAGCCAGGCCACCCGCCTCGTGGGGTGCCAGGTGATCTATCACAATATGTTCACTGATATTCTCACATCTCCGGGGAAAGTAGATCAGAATTGCAGAGGAGAGGATTTCACTCCTCTTTTCCAGAACCCCAGTTACTGCCTTAGAGGGTTCCAAGGCCAGAATCAGACCTGAGAAGCCCTTTCGTAGCGAACCACCTCCATTCAGCAAAATTCATGTCGGTAGACCTAGTTGAGCAGAGAAATAACAGAAAAGGGACAGGAGTCGTGATGAAGGAGAACCTTCGAGCCAGTCAAATTGATGCGGATTGAGGCGAATTCGTTGAATGCGAAAAATTCCTTCTCCACCTCTATGATCATCCAAACTTCCTCTCTTTCTTTCCTTACAGATGACCTGGTGAGGCGCTGCTTTTGAGAATGGGTGAATTTATTTCATGCAGAAGATATTCTCTGAAATCCCCATTTTAGAAAATGTGAGTTTGCTAACCAACTAAGAGGTTTTGGTGAGTATATAGAAACAATAGAGAGTAAATAATTCCTTTTGTCTTTCAAGTTTTCAGGTCCAAATGCAAGATTTAACGGTGAATCATCTCAAGCCAGTGCTCATTCCTTAATATGAAGATCTTTCATTTCATTTTTCCTGATTGTTAAAACCCTTCATTTCTAATAAATGGGTTTTGTTCGTACATTATTAGTCCTAGAAATATTGAAATATTCTCCGTCTCGTTCAGAGCTTAGATCTCTTTCAGAATAACTCGCAGCGTTTCAACGTTTTTCCTCTTTTTCGTTCTTCCTAGTACCCATCCCTTGAGTACTTATTGGGTTGGAAAGAAAGTATTGCAACACTTTCTAAAACTATTTATGAAAATTTTCAAAGGAATGATGGGCGAGGCTTTGCATTTGTATATGCTGGAATGTCCTCGAAGCTTCTGCCCTCGTGGTACAGTATATAAGGCGGCTTCTGCCATTAGTTGGCAGCCATGGCTCCGATCGAACATGCAACTATTCGCCCCATCGTCTACTGCGAGTTCCTCCAAGGACACTCTGCGACAGCCGCAGCGGATAACGTTGCGCTGCATTCAAGGGCAACGTCGTCCACTATTCCACGGTGTCGATGGTTGAAACGCTTGGAATCTGGCGACACGACCTTCGGAGATTGACCACGCTCAGGACGCCCATCGACAGTCGATGACGAAGCCCTGCGGAACGCCCTCAACGCGAAGCCGAACGTCACCACCCGCGAATTGGCGACTACACTTGGAGTCACCCATATGGCCATCGGCTACCATCTTGAACGACCTCTGCTATCGGAAGGTTTGCTCGACATGGGTCCCTCATCAGCTCAGCGACTCTGACAAAGCAAGCCGTGTCAGTGTCTGCGAATCACTGCTCCTTCGTCTGAACAGAAAGGACCTTCTGAAGAAAATCGTTACTGGAGATGAGAGCTGGGCCCTCTACGTCGACCATACTCGCAAGAGTCAATGGCTTCCACGAGGAGAATTGCCACCACACGAACCGAAACCAGGGTTCCACGAGAAGAAGGTTCTTCTCTGCTGTCGGTGGGATTCAGAAGGAATGTTGTACTATGAGCTCCTGCCAACCGGTACCACCGTGACTGCCGTCGTCTACGCTGCTCGACTTCAGAAGTTGGCTGGCGTCATTCAAAAAGAGCGTCCCAAACGCGACAAAGTTCTCCTTCTGCATGACAACGCTCGTCCACATGTTGCGAAGATGACTCGCCAGACGATTTCGGAACTGGGCTGGGAAGTTTTACCCCATCCAGCGTATTCTCCGGACTTGGCCCCTTCCGACTATTCCTGGCCCTCAAGAATCACCTACGGGACAAGGCCTTCGACGATCGAGCACAGCTCGAAAATGATGTCGACCGTTTCTTCGCTTCGCAATCGCCAGAGTTCTGGGCAAAGGGCATCGAGCAGTTACCCGTGCGTTGGGAACATGTCGTAGACAACAATGGTCATTACATGGTAGACTAAAATTGCATTTCAATAAAGTCATAACATATAGAAAAATTTGCGCAGAGTGATGCAATACATTTTTTCCAGCCCAATAATTAATATGACTCGAAAGTGAAATCACTCATTACAAACCTAGGAGGAGAAACGGAGTAGTTTTTCGAAGATAATTATTTGATATTGCCGGATTTCCAGGAGTGATCGGCGTCATAGACGACTGTCATAAACTAAAAAATAATGGTTCTCCCTGAAACTCTTTACTGGTTCTATAGTGAAACTTTCTTGGAACCATTAAATGGTTCCATAGAAAACCACCTATGAAGGTTATGTGTAGCACCATTAGAAAAGGTGTCACTTAAAACGCTTTCATTAATAACATGGTTCCATTCAGAACCATCACCATTCGGTCAAACAACGTTGTGTCAACTTTGAACAAAGGTTAATTTCTCAACGTTTGGGCATTACAGTACCTCCTCCATTTCTTGGGTCTGAAATTTATATCTGGATACTTTAAGTACTGTCACCGCACAGAGGGTTCCTTCCAAAGGACGGATGTCAGGGATGTAATAGTACTCTATCGAGTACTAATGTCCCGGAAGAATCCGCTGAGGTCGTATTACCTTCACTAGATCAGAATTAGAGTTTAGTACACTCCTTTTTCTGTCCAGCAAAGGAATTACACGTCTAGCAACATCCCCAGTTTGATTTCTTTCTAGAGGATGAATCAGACATACTGTATATTCCCGCAGTCAGTTTTCATGCTCCTTCTTTCTCGAATGCGATACCAGAACTTGTCTTTATAAGCGGCATGTTGGGACTTAGGAAAATTGAGCATGTCTCTTCGGACACCCCGGTCAGTAGTATTTGGAATCTCCATCTACCGGGTTACCTCCTTGAACGAATATTTCTAGGAATTCCAAAGCCTTTCCTTAAGTTGCATATGGGAAAAGATCGGGTACTGTTTTCAAAAATGCAGGGGATTCATTCCTATGGCAGTAGGGTGAGAATCGCGCAGTCGGCACTTAGGTGCCACCTGGCCCCGATTGGTAAAACCTATTTATTAAAAAGAATGGGAATGAGGAGAAGGAGGGAAGTTCTGAGGGAATGGGGAAAATTATATATAAGTATCTAGCCCTGAAGGGATCCATTATCGAACCATTTTGAGAAAGCGCAAGAAGTGGTTGTACCTAGAACCAATGGCCAGTTCCAGAGGTTCTACAAGCGCGATGGAGTTTCATATGGTTCTACAGTACCTGAAACCTTTTTAAGGGTGTCGAACCGTTGAAGAGTTCCAGCCTGAACCATTCTTTTTTACAGTGTACACGAATAGAATGCCCAGACAACTTTCATCAATCGCAAATGCTTTTATTTCATCGATGTCCAAGCAGTGCGCGATGCGGAAAGGATTTTTTACTCGTGTCGTCGTTACGTGACCAGGATCCACGCGCGATTCTCGAATAGCCTCATTTTGCAATCGTATCCAAGTGATACTCCTATTACTTATATATATAACTCCTATTACTGATACTCCTACTTCACATTACCTACTTCTCCGTGTGTCCAAAACGAATCCTTGGCTTTACTTCTGATGTATCGAAACACAGTAAGGTCAGAGGAGAACTCACCAGTTTCCAGGCATGATTGTTGTTTTGCATCGTGTCTCTATCGCGAGATTCTCCTTTACGAGTTCTGCGAGATGTACTTAATAGCCGACGGAAAGGTTCTCCTTTTTCGCTTGATTCCCTCGTTTTTTGTAGAGTCCGAAGTGTATCACGCGACAACCGAGGAGTCTGAACGTGCTATATATACCATGAGGGGTGTTTAGCCATCGTCTAACCATCGGCCATGAACACGGTTCTATAACATAATGTCGAAAGCCACAATGTCGTCACATTTTATGTCGATTAGCGAAAGCGTCGAATGACACAAAATGTCGAATGGACAATGGTGGAATGGGCATGGTTTTGATTGTTACAATAACGAAGGCGTCAAAATGTGGAAAAACGTGGAATCCTCAAAATGTCGAAATCTGGTTATTCTTTTCCGTTCCTTGGATCCTGATATAATCAAGGAGATGAGATGACTTTTTTCTTCTCTGCTTCCTTGAGACAGCGAAGACTGCTTTGGCAACTTATCATCGGTCTGCATCAATAAGCGTTGGCGGAGTTGATTACACGAGAAACAAGCGCACTTCCACACAAATGCGTCAGTCGAATTGGGACTGTAATCTTCTCACGAACTGTGGACAGGGATGATTGGGTTCTCCTCGCTCACAGTGATGCCTACCGCATTACGTTCGGATCTCGTGACAATATCCGATATCTTGCGAGTGCAGAGAGGTGGTACGGGGCCGGGACATTCTTTGTTGCCCCTAGGGTGTAACAGGATTCGGCCATGCAATCATACGCGTTGCACGCTGAAGTTAACGACGCTATTTTCCCTCTTGTGCACGGCTTGTTGAATGCAAAAGATGTGCATTGTTACTCCATCATGTTGCAGGGCTTACCTGACGCATTTCAGAGATTCCATTTCATTCCGAAGCTGCAGTTCATCACAATCGACTTTGAGAGTGGAATTATGTCAGCAGTATCTCAAGTACTTCCTCATGTGAAACAGAATTGCTTCTGCCATTTTAAACAAAGCATTTAGGGAAAAATTCAAAGTACAGGGTTAGTCTCTGAATATCCAGATTACGTAGAGTTTGCTTTAACTCTGCGCATGTTGACGGCTTTGACGTTCGTATCAGAAGGTGAGGTGCAAGCTGCATTCGAAGGTCTCTTCACCTACATGCCAACAGCAGCCCCAATCACTGCATATTTTAGAGAGTATTATGTCGATGGCCGCAGAAGCAGAGGTGGACCTCGGAGCGGCCCTGTTTTCCATCCTAGAATGTGGAATGTGAGGGAACAAGCCCTCAGGAGAGAACCACCCACGACAAATGCTCTAGAGCCTTGGTTCCCAAACCCAGGGTCGCGACCCAAAGTTGGATCGCGAGTTCCTTCTGATGGGTCGCGGAAGACCCTCAGTGCCAAAAAAAAATATTTTAAAAATTTTTTCCTGGGAAACAAGTCACAAACTTTATTTCAATATACCTTCTGGTTGCCACTGTGTTACAGTATTCTGATCGAATGAGTCAACCGATGGTGAGAGCAAGTTGTCATTTTATTCAGCAACACTGATAGCTTCTAAGGCTGTGCCTCATTCAACAGCTCACCAGCATGAGAAAAAAAGTGGTATCAGTATACTGTACGAGGTATATTCATAGATAGCATATTAAAGAATAGAAGGATGGTAATAAAACCTCATATCAGGAAAGCCAGTATTTAATAGCATTGGTAGGATGCAGAGAACAAGGGTTCCATCTAGTGAGGAATCTTGATAGTGCAACTGCAGGATGGTCAGCTAAAGTTTTATGTGGATGGTGTGGTGTTAATTTTGCATAAACACGATATCAAGTACTTCACGTCAGATGGAGTGACGTCTATTTTATGTAAAATAAACGTACACTTTGGTGACGTAAATATAGGAACGTAAATTTTACGCAAACCTGATGTCATTTTCATGGCAATCGCACGAAAAATCTACATTGTTTGTAAAAAAAATGATATCTTGTTTACGTAAACATGCTGCTTGGGAATGACATAAGGATGTATTTTTTTTTACGTGCAGCTATGAAGTATTTCCTTTACATTTGGAAGGAAACAACATCATGGTCCAGAATAATGTAAGACTAGTTAATTCTGGAGGCTAAAATATAAATAGTGGACATGTTTTAGAATAAAAAACGGGAGGAGGTAAACACCAAAAGGATCACATTCATGAAAGTGTTCTGAGCTAACGACAAACTCACACAAGCAGCAGCGATGACCACTGAGAGGATGGGAAAGGAATATACCCAGTAATGCTTCCGATCCATTGCGTACCACATCCAGATTGCTTTCTGTCCAATCTAACTGTGACTGACGTTAGTCACCAGAACGATAGGGAGAGAATATAAGTAAATTACTATTAAGGGGGGAGGTGACAGAAGGTGGGAGATGTCAAAACACTACTGATAAGGAACTCAAGTTCTCACAAAGCGACGGTAGAGAAGTCTAAGAGGATTATTGGCTTCATCCGGCGTTCCATAGCCAAGAAGAGTTCACTCGTAATTCTATTGTGTGTGGTGCTGATGAATTTTCATTTAATGTATTGCATCCAGTCTTTGGAAGTCTAGAAATAAAGGTGACTCAACGCCGCAAGTATATCCAATGGGGAACCTAGAGAATGATGGAGGACGGACGTTTGGTGGCGTTGGGATTGGACTCGATTGCAGATTCATCTTTCTCTCTGTTTGCCTCCTCCAATTGTAATGGACAACGTACTGAAACCGATCCATATCTCCATGAGGATTTGCTTATCACAGAGCAAAGGACACGATGGCGAATCCTTCACTAGTCTCTCACGTTTATGTGACCCAGGAGAGCCCTTTGTGCTCTTTGAAAGCCACCTGGTGGCAAAGCGCCTTACCCATTGCAATTCATCTGCACATTGACAATCGTCAGTGAGTGACTGACTGACGTTAATTCTAACCATGTCCTGTAGAAGTTAGGAATCTGAAACTGGGCACACAAGAAACTATTGGTCATGATAGATAGCGAAGGTTCGCACAACCGACGCTAGATGACGCTGAAGTAGTCGCACATAGTGGGTCAATTGCTGATATAGCTGCAATAAGCCCCAATATCTCAATCGTTCCCCTCATAAACCAGAGGGTAAGATATTTAAATTCTTCAAGAAATCGGTCTTTGGAGGCAAGCCAGTTCAAGGACCCTTCAGAAAACTGGCTCGAAAGATAGAGGGGGGATGGTCCAATTTCGAAGATCACTTCATGCAAGAGAAGAAAGAATCGGAAAATATGAAAATGCTCATCATCGGACCTGTGAGAAGGGGATTCAGGGCCTGGCGTCTTGCTACTTGAGTATGATATAACTGCGGATAGGACGAAGGGTTACGTGGAATGACAATTGCCACATGCTTCTCGACCAGACTATTTCATGAAAGGGAACATTCAACGGTAGTATTTGGCAACCAACATTTTCTCTGACTCCTTGCCATGGAAGCTGGGCTTTAATTAGAGTGGATGCAAGGTAAGCGCTGAAAAGAACATATCCAATACGTTAATTGCGTCTTGGATGAAGAAGGAATAAAATCCTTTTCTTTGAAATATTCTATTCTCGTCCTATATGATTTTACATAGTTCATGGAAGCCCTGAATTGAACTGTTTTTGATCGCTCTAAATGTCGCTTATTTAAGCAGTCGATACAACGTTCCAATGGACATTCATGGAATGCAGCCGGTAACTTAAATGAAAGGTTCATTAAACACGTTCGGATGCTACTTGGTTGGTAGTCCCTGATGATAATGGTGACTCCTTCCATGTCAAAAGATAATTTCGTTTCCTCCAGTTTGCAGCAGGTTTACCTGCCACTAGTTAGCGTCATCAAGCTCGATCACGCGAGCTGTCACAGAAAGGCAACACCATAAATCTTCTCTGTGATGCATCGCTTTAGTTCGATGATCGGGCGCGAATTGTTGACATGTACCTGATCTTTAAATTAGTCCCTACAGCCAAAATTAAAGTGGAGTCAGGTCCGACAACATTGGAGGGCACTCGACTGCCCGAACCTGGCCTATCCACCTGCCGTCAAAGCAAAACGACGCTTCTCTTCAGAATGATTTCCTTCACAAATACAGAAGAAATTAACGATGGCAACACGTTCCTCTAAAGAAAGTTCATCAGCATTATCATAATACCATTTGGAGCACCATAATTAGGATGAAAAAATCGCGTATAAGGGGTCCGTTGAACCCAAAATATATATTTTAAGTTGAAAAGTTGTTGAAAATTATCGTTCATTGGCAGATGGAGTGCGCTGTTCCTCCGCATCTCTTTCATGCATGCGTTCTATCGTGAACTGCAGATCAAATTTTGGTTGCGAGAACCTTGCTTACGCAGTTCTTCGACGATGGGCTACGACAAAGAAGTATAGGTCCTTCGGTAGAAGACGGCAACATAGACCGCTAGTTTGAAATGTAATTTCTTTCCCTTCTGTTGCACAGAATTTCTTGCATCTAGTTCTTTGTCGAAAAGACCATCTTAACTTGACCATCTTATTGGCCTATTGATTTCTAGTACCAAATAGTCCAAAGCAGACGTTTTTCGATTCAAATTGCAGTTGCGGTATCTCTCTTCAATACAGACATGATGGAAAACGAAGTGATACGACGGGTCCTGGTCACTCGTAAATATTTCACCTCTCGCTTGGAATTTAAACCTTTTTCCAAAGCATGGTGATAATCATGGCCTTAACGATGAGGCAGCATTTGCAATAAGCTTTACTCATTACCCATAAGCTTTATCCTAAGTTTCCTTTAACTGCGTCCGTGAAGCACTTTGGCTGCTCGAAGTCAACGGCGCATGACTGAGTCGAAACCATCAAGAAGATCGACAACGTGGCGGACAGACTGGAAAGGGGACCGTGAAGCATTCGCCCAAGGTCCATGTGTGGTGATGCTTTGCTGCTTCCGAGTTTCCACGGATTTTCCTTTTGCGAGACAACCTCAACGCCAGGTTTCTGGTGTACATCTAAGAAGAGGCCCTTCTGTCAGTTGCCCTTGATATGTCATGAGAATGGCCGGAAGATTGGATGGCAGGATAGGACGAAAGAAAGCCAGGGGACGGCTGGGTATTGAACCCAGGCCTCCTGATCCGGTCAGGTGTGCTACCACTACACCACCGAACCCGGGACATTCAATCGTGCCTCTCATATCATTACACTGTGGGAGGTGGAAGGCGTGAGGACAGCTGCGCAAAATACGCCATTCCCTGCCACTTCCTTCCGGCATGTGCCTCACCTCGCAGTGTGCAGTGTGCAGTGGGCGCATTCAGTTGTGCCTCGGTCCAACCGGATGAGTCATGACTCGGGGCTTAGCCCGCTCCGACATTTGACTCGGTTTCCTGAATGCATTGGATCATTTTTCCCTTTTGGCGACTCACAGATTCAATGGTTGTTAGATTCATTTTCTGAGTTGTCAGACCGACTGAAGTAGCTGAAAATGGATGACATGATACAGACAGCTCTTCATGCCGCAATTACTACTCTGGGATCATCATTCCGCCCTCTAGATGTAGTTCTTCTTGGCACAACGTAAGTGTTGGGCAGCGTTTTGGGCCAGGTTGTGTTCATGATGCCAGAGTCTGGAGACACAACACACTAGGGTGGGCCTTTGCAAATGGAACCTTAAAGCTTCCCTCCAGCTATCACCTTCTTGGGGATTCAGCATATCCTCTTGCTGAATACATCATGGTAGCATTCAAGGATAATGGTCATCTCACACACCAACAAAAGCTGTTCAACACCAAATTAGCATCTGCCAGAAGCATAATTGAGAGGGCCTATGCACTTCTCAAAGGTAAATTCAGGAGACTTAAATTCATTGATACAAAGCCGCAAAAGGCAACAGCCATTGTATTATCTACTTGTGTAATTCACAACTTCATCATAATCAAAGAGGGCACCAATGAAGAGGATTCTGAATTTCAACAAGAGGATATGGATCTAGGAGTCACAGACACCACCCCAACGCCAGCAGTCAAAGAAGGAAAAGCAAAGAGAAATTCTATTGCAAATTCACTCTTGAAATGAAGGAATGGAAAGTGACAAAAATTCATTTATTGCATCTATTCTCCAAGAACAGTTGTAACTGCAATATATCATTTTTTAGAGATAATCTCTAGTAACCTCTCAAGAATTTCATTTCTCTTTTTTTCCACTTCCATTTGCTCATGATGCATTTTGCACAGTTCCTCCTGGAATGCCTTTTCTGAAGCTCTTCTTTCAAAAGCAAATTCCAAAAACCATTCTGGTGCAGCTTTCCTTGTCTTTTTCTTGTGAGATCCATGAGAAAGTAAAGTACTTGTCTTACCTCGAAGTTCATTCTCAAGGCCTTGGGCAGTTTCTGGCATTATTGATGATGAAAATGGCAGTGATGATGCTTGAGTTTTGTCTTTCTTCTCCTTTTCTTCATCTGGAATTCCAGATATGGAAGCAGCACATGCCTTTGAGTGTAGCACTTCATCCATTTCTTTATAGAACTTCCACATCTTTCTCCCACTACCAGTTTTTGTCTGATTATCTTTCACTCTGTTGTATGTTCTCTTCAGGCTTCTCCATTTCTCATCACATTGAAGAGCAGTATATTTGTACCCTCTAAATGCCATCCTCACTGCAATATCTTCCCAGAGTTGCTTCTTCAAAATGCGATTGTCACTGAACTTGAGTTCCAAGTTGCTGTAGGTACTTATCAAAAGTCTGATGGCTGTATCAGTCCATCCATCCAAATGTTCTTGCTCAGAATCAGAGGTCAAGTGCACTATTCGCCACAGGTCTGAGTTATTATGGACTAGTTGATCTCCAACCTCTGCCCCTCCAGACACATTTGCCAACTCTGCATAGCAAAGGAAAGAATATTAGGGAAAAATGAATGAAATTTGACAAACTGCTAAGCACCAGTCAGCTTTAAGTCAAACAGCAATGCAACATTTAAGTTGGTATAGACTGGAAATGATACAATGTGAAAATATATGATTCTCAAGTCATTGAATCTCACAGTTATGAAGGTAAGGAAAAGAGAGGCATGGGATTGCAAAACTGAACCAAAATATACGTTTTTGAATTCTCACATGAGAGAACCATCAAAGCAATATGGGAAGAAGGGAGAACTAAGAAAAAGTCCAAGTCTATGTCTAGGCCTGGGCCTAACGTTGAATGGGGTTAGGAAAAGGTATATTACGCGCATGTAGCAAGGCTAAACTGTTAATCTGTCATTAAGTTAATCAAGGGGACCAAAACGCATTCACTCACCTTGGACAATCTGAAACATTTCCAAATGTTTCCCAGTTCCCGCCGAGAACGCTTGTCACTGCAAAGCGCCTTCCATGGCAGATGCCATATTTGCAGAGATGACCGGAAAGAATGACTCGATCTCCGAGATCGGGTCATAGCACATAACTCGGGTCAGACTTCTGAGTCATCACTCAAACCATTCAGAGCTTTGCGTCATGACTCGGGTCATAACCCGGGTCACAACTGAATGCGCCCAGTGTCGTACTGTAACCCAAGAGAGTAGTGTGTTGAGTCTTTGTGTGCTTGTGTACCTGTGTAGGCCTTGTATGTATATAGGCCTAGGCCTAAGCTGGTAATGTGGGTTTCTCCCACATGTCCAACCTTCCGCCTAGCAGTGACCCTTTGCTAGACGGTTGGTTGGAAAAATTTGTTTACGAACTTTGAAGGCTTATATTGACCAGCTTGTTTGCCCCCGCGTGTCCTGACCGGCTTGTCTTCCCCGGCATGTTCTTCACCGCTTGTCTTCGCCGGCTTGTCTTCACCAGTTTGTCATCAACTGTTGGTGATGTATGTTTGTAGTGTGTGTGAGTGAGAATACACTTGTTTTTGTTGGAACACTGCTTGTCACGGTGCACAGAACCCATAAGCCCGCTACCTTTGACTTCATTCAACATTTAAAGTCAAAACCAAACCCGTGACAACTTGGTGGCAGCAGTATCTAATATTTTTGGTAATTTCCAAGTGGATTCTCTCTTTGAGGGAGTAGGCCTAAATCATCTCACATCACCTCCAGGTACTTTATAAACTGGTAGTGTGTTTTTGTGTTTAATGTATTAGTCTGTGAGGGATTTTAGGTTTACATTTTCCACCCCTCAATTTTTTTTGAGGCTCATCGTTTATAAATTGTCAATATGTCAACTGAGAGAAGTATCCAAGATTCCTCCATTGTCACCACCCAAGCTAATAGTAATTCTGGCACACAAGCGGTATTGAGTTCAAAGAGTGTAATGAGACCACCATCTTATGTTCCTGGAACTGACTTGGCACAGTACCTATTAGTATATGAGAGATTAGCCTTGGCCAATGGGTGGTCTGACCAACAGACGAAGAATTATTTGATTGTTTCTTTTCCTGGTGGGTCTCCCTTGCAACAAGCTTACATTGCCTCTCCTGCTACTCAATCTTTTGATGCATTGTTAGTGGACCTGAAGCAAATGCTGTCAGCCCACACAGATCAGCTGAAATTGGCTGAATTTCAGCATAGGTCCAAATTGGAAATTGAGTCAGTTGGAGAATTTGAAAGATCCTTGCGTGTTTTGTATACAGCTGCTCTTGGTACGGATGCATCACCTGATTCTGATGTACTGTATTTAAATAAGTTCATGGAAGGTCTTCCGGTCCGTTGGAAGGCCGTGATTACCCGTGAGATGTATACCAAAGTTGCTGATTCCCTTGCGCATGCTCAACGGTTGGAAACCGCAGAGCGACTTCATGGATCAGTGGGAGACCCAGTGTACTCCCCAGCTTGGGCAGCATCAGCACAGATTAAAACACATGCCTTCACTGATGAAAATAGAATCTCTCAGTTGGAGGACAAATTGGACGTATTGACCACCCTCATGCAGCAGTTGCTGCAGGTGCAGCTTGACCAACCACAGGGAGATAGGTCGGGTTGGGGTGAAAACACTGGCGAGTGCAGCTCAACCAATGGGGTCGTTCACCCCACCGACGCTTCACCCCAAGGGCACCAGTGAGGGGGAGAAGCAAATCAAATGATCGGACAGTGTGTGGTTTTTGCAAAAAGAGTGGGCATTCAGTACGCTTTTGCTGGGAACTGCAGGAAACCATTTGTGAGTCCTGTGGTAAGAAAGGGCACACTCGAAAATTCTGCCAACAATATACATCATCAAAGCGGGGTCCTGCGGCTGGTTCTGGTTTCCAGCCTCGGGTTTCAAAAAATTTGGGAAACAAGATTTGGTCAGCACAAAGGGGCATACGCTGACCATTGACGACAAAGCCCCTAAAGTGTCAAATAGAGTGTCCTTCCATCCTGATTTGATCATGGGAAAAGGTTTAAACCTTAAATTTCCCAAGAAAGGTATCCTCAAACCCTCAAAGCAAATAACGCCACAAATACCAGGGATTTTTGTTTCTGCTAAAGTCGAAGGGGTGGAGATAAACTTGTTGGTTGACACTGGTTCTACATTTTCTCTTGTGGACCACCAGTTTGTTGTCAGACTGTCAAGACTGGATCATATCATCCCAAAAAGGGACCGTCCGATAGTCCAGTCGGCGGAAGGTCATACCTTGAAGATTATGGGAAAAGTTCTCTTAGAGCTTGAGATTGAAGGTCGAATCATTGCTCACCATTTTTGGGTGGTACGGAGCCATATCGTGCCATGTCTAATAGGCACTGATTTTTTTGTGAATAATTCAATTGGACCATTAATGATTAATGTTGATGCTTCACGTCTGCTTTGTAAAGACGGAACAGATTCATTTGTACCCTTGAGGAATGTTGTCTTGGGAAGTGTTTTTGTGACACAACCAGCTTCGATTCCAAGCCGCTCTGAGATGTGCATCCAAATCAAGTGGATGGAGTTTCAGATGCTTCAGAGGTTGTGATTGAGCAGAGTACAGAACTGCCGGGTCATATTCTTTTGGCTCGAAGCCTAAATACAATAACAGATGGAAGAACCTTGACTCGAGTAATCAACCTAGGACTTAATGCTGTCCAATTGCATCCAAATAAAAAATTGGGAGTTGTTGAGGAAGTTAGTGCAGTCCAGCCGGCTCCTCATCAACCAATAAGTCATTCAAATTTGGAAAGCAAATTCAACTGGAGAGTCGGACAGCATGGTTCAAATGGTTTGGCTATGTCTAATTCCACTGTAGATCTGGATAAATTTGATTTTCCATTGGACAATTTGAGTGCCAAAGAGAAAGGTCAACTTCGACAGTTTCTGGCAAAGAATCTGGATCTTTTCTCATTTCCTGGTGGAAAATTAGGTCGAGCAAATAATATGACGCATGGTATCAACACTGCGGGAGCTGCACCAATCCGCCAGCCAGTTAGACGAGTGACTCATGAGCAAAGAGTTTTCATAAAAGATCAAGTTGAGGATATGCTTGACAAGGGACTGATCCGTCCATTAGTCAGCCCTTGGAGTTCATCTGTCGTCTTAGTAAAGAAGAAGGACGGTTCGTGGAGGTTTTGTGTGGACTTCCGTAGATTGAATGATGTGACTGTCAAGGACAGCTATGGTATTCCTCGTATAGATGACTGTTTGGACGCTCTGTCTGGCGCCAAATAATTCTCGACCTTAGACCTGGCATCTGGATACTGGCAGATCCCAGTGGCCGAAAAAGACCAATCAAAAACAGCCTTTAACATTCATTTAGGCTTGTATGAGTTCATAGTCATGCCTTTTGGTTTGACGTGTGCTCCGGCAACCTTTCAGCGTGCCATGGAAAGCATACTGAGGGGTCAGCAATGGGAGATTTGTCTTGTATATCTAGATGATGTATTAGTCTTCAGTAAGACCTTTGAAGAACATTTGGACAGACTACAACTTGTGTTTGACAGAGTTCGTGCGGCTGGTTTCACCCTAAAACCTGACAAATGCCATTTTCTTCGTCGTCAGGTGGAATATTTGGGACTTGTTGTCTCAAGTAAAGGTGTAAGTCCTGACCCAAAGAAAATAGAAGCTGTTAAAAAGATCCAGTTCCCAAAGTCTCTCAAAGAAGTTAGAAGTTTTCTTGGTCTAACCTCTTATTATTGCCGCTTTGTCAAGAATTTCAGCACCATTGCCAAACCATTGATTGCAACGACTGAGAAGCAGGCGAAAGTCAAATACACCCCAGCGGACTTTCATGCTTTCAATCAGTTGAAGAGTGCCTTGGAGGAAGCACCAATTTTGTCTTATCTTGATTTTACCTAACCTTTTATTGTGGAGACTGATGCCTCGACAGTTGGGTTAGGTGCTGTTTTAACATAAAGATTGCAGGGTAAAGAAAGATCAATAGCTTATGCCAGTCGTGTTTTATCCAAGCCAGAGCGGAACTATTCAGCCACTGATAGAGAAGCTCTTGCTTGCGTATGGGCCACAGAACAGTTCCGTCCATATTTGTCTGGCCGCTCCTTTGTTTTGAGAACTGACCATGATCCCCTACGATATTTGAGAACTATAAAGCATCCAACACCACAGATGAGTAGGTGGATTTTACACCTGGAACAATATCTGTATACCCCCGAACATAGGTCAGGAAAATCTCATGGTAATGCAGATGGACTTTCGAGATTACCTCTGCAACCTGAGGATTCAGGTGATACAGATGATTTTGTGGACAAAGAACTTTTTCTTCCGGAAGGTGTGACTGCTAGTCATAATGAGCAAGAATATTCTAGTCATATTGTGCCAACTTTCCCAAGCCACCCTGAGCGAACAGTCAGCCATTACACAACTTCAACTTAGGATGACTTCTTTTGATATTTTACAATGGCAGCGTAGGTGTCCAAAGCTGTCTGGCATTTTGCAAATGTTAGATGGTGAAACCGTGAATTTGCCACAAAAGCAAGTTGATTTAGAAACTGAGCATTACATGCGTTTAGCTCAGTCAAATCAGATTATGACTCCTAATGGATATTTCCAATATGAAGGGCGTGTCGTGGTACCTGAGGTTGCAAGGGCTAATTTGTTGACAAAAGCTCATGATGACCCAACCTCAGGGCATATGGGTGTTGAGAAGACCCTTGAAAGGCTTAAGCCTTTGTATTATTGGTGCAGAATGGGTGTGTTTGTAAAGGACTAGATCCGGACTTGTGCAATATGCCAGTCTTTGAAGGTCGATCGTCCTAGTACTCGGGAACGCTTGGATATACCACCTCCCCTTTCCGTATGGGCATGTGATGTAATGGTGGGGTTGCCTGTAACACCCAGGGGTAATTCTAATATCCTTGTTGTATGTGATTTTGGAACTCGTTGGGTGGAAGCTTTTGCAATACCTGATCAGAAGGCTGAAACGGTAACCAATCTTTTGGTGAATGAAGTATTTTTAGGTATGGTTTGCCAGAAGCCCTTCATTCTGATCAAGGCCCTAACTTTGAAAGTCGTTTGCTGGCTGAGGTTTGCAAAGAGTTAGGGATCAGAAAGACCCGCACAACCCCATACCATCCAAGAGGGAATGGTTTGGTTGAGAGGACAAATGCTGTGATAAAAAAGATTCTTGCATCCTTGGCACAGCGGGATCCATTGAATTGGGATTTGAGTCTTCCTGCTGCTTTGTTTGTCATTAGGACTACACTGCATTCTTCCATGCAAATTTCTCCCTATCTAATACTTTAATTCGAAGAGGTCACAAGCTGTGGTGGTGGTGGTCGTGGTCGTGCCTGTCACCCGCAACGCGCGGGCCTACGATGCAATGCCATTCTGGGTCATGGGCCAGGCCTACAAGGCTGCGCCTTTCCAACCCATCATCTTATACTTTAATTCGAAGATCCCGAGAGTTGCCGTGGTGGTGGTTGTCACCCCAGCGCGCGAAGCCTACAACACTATGTCACTTCAGGCCAAGGGCTAGGCCATCCACCCCTCAAAGCGCCAGGTCCTTGAGGCTATGCTATTCTAGGCCATAGGCTTGGCCATCCAACGCTTTTAGCGCCAGGTTGATCGAACTATATCAGTCTGAGCTATTGACTTCATACTTAGCCGTGTCAATCAAAGGGTGGTATTAACTGAATGCGTGTCACGTTTTCACTGATCGATTGCAAGTTGTTCATTTAAATATATTCTTTGCTCAAGTGTTTTTTTCTGTATTCATTTTTTTTCCGTTAGGTCAGGCGTGGCGGTTCGGGACATCGCCTCCTTGCAATAGTTTTCTGTTTGCGTTTTATGTCATGGCCGAATTATTTGAGTTTTCATGATTTATGAAATCAAAATAATGACGCAAGTTCTTTGTTTCATGCGTCGCGCAAACGGGCCGCTCCTCCCACAAATATTGTAGCGATTTTTGCGAGGTGAGGTTGAACGTGTAAAAAAATGATTAAAGAGGTCCCACAGGACGGCGATGAGGCAGTCGCTGTAGATAATAAACGATTGGTGCTGCCGCGGAAACAACGTTTGCCACTGCCGTTGCGGTGCGAAGTGCTTAAATCGATGCTTTAGGAGGTTCTAGCCATAATGGCTAGAATGACTGATGAACAGTACCCAGTTGCACGTAGGGAGCGGGAGCGTAAAGCTGAACAGCAAGAGGCAGGGAATGCTGGAGCTCAGGAATAGGAGAGCCATGCAGTCTATTCTACAATTCGACTCCCTTGTCCGACTCACTCACTTGACATACCCGACTCGACCCGACCCGACCCGAACTGACCCGACCCCCGCTACTCTCTCGCGCGACACTTTTATTCCGTTATGCCGGACATGCGCATTATCTTTTACTGTGATTTCATCATCTTTATAAAAGTACCTCCTACATCAGCACAGATTAAAACACATGCCTTCACTGATGAAAAAAGAATCTCTCAGTTGGAAGAAAAATTGGACATATTGACCACCCTCATGCAGCATTTGCTGCAGGTGCAGCTTGACCAAGCACAGGAGGATAGGTCGGGTTGGGGTGGAAACACTGGTGAGTGCAGCTCTGCCCACCGGAGTCGTTCACCCCACCGACGCTTCACCCCAAGGGCACCAGTGAGGGAGAGAAGCAAATCAAATGACCGGACAAGTGTGTGGTGTTTGCAAAAAGAGTGGGCATTCAGTACGCTTTTGCTGGGAACTGCAGGAAACCATTTGTGAGTCCTGTGGTAAGAAAGGGCACACTCGAAAATTCTGCCAACAGTATACATCATCAAAGCGGAGTCCTGCGGCTGGTTGTGGTTTCCAGCCTCAGGTTTCAACAAATTTGGGAAACTAGATTTGGTCAGCATCAAGGGGCATACGCTGACCATTGACGACAAAGCCCCGTATAGACGATTGTTTGGACGCTCTCTCTGGCGCCAAATATTTCTCAACCTTAGACCTGGCATCTGGATACTGGCAGATCCCAGTGACCGAAAAAGACCAATCAAAAACAGCCTTTAACACTCATTTAGGCTTGTATGAGTTCGTAGTCATCCCTTTTGGTTTGACATGTGCTCTGGCAACCTTTCAGCGTGCCATGGAAAGCACACGGAGGGGTCAGCAATGGGAGATTTGTCTTGTATATCTAGATGATGTATTAGTCTTCAGTAAGACCTTTGAAGCACATTTAGACAAACTATAACTTGTATTTGACAGACTTCGTGCGGCTGGTTTCACCCTAAAACCTGACAAATGCCATTTTCTTCGCCGTCAGGTAGAATATTTGGGACATGTTGTCTCAAGTAAGGGTGTAAGTCCTGACCCAAAGAAAATAGAAGCTCTTAAAAAGTTCCAGTTCCAAAGTCTCTCAAAGAAGTTAGAAGTTTTCTTGGTCTAACCTGTTATAATCGCCGCTTTGTCAATAATTTCAGTCCCATTGACAAACCATTGATTGCAATGACTGAGAAGCAGGCGAAAGTCAAATACACCCCAGCGGCCTTTCATGCTTTCAATCAGCTGAAGAGTGCCTTGGAGGAAGCACCACTTTCGTCTTATCCTGATTTTACCCAACCTTTTATTGTGGAGACTGACGCCTGGACAGTTGGGTTAGGTGCTGTTCTGACGCAAATATTGCAGGGCAAAAAAAGACCAATAGCTTATGCCAGTCGTGTTTTATCCAAGCCAGAGCGGAACTATCAACCACAGACAAAGAAGCTCTTGCATGTGTATGGGCCACAGAACAGTTCCGTCCATATTTGTCTGGCCGCTCCTTTGTTTTGAGAACTGACCATGATCTCCTACGACATTTGAGTACTATAAAACAACCAACACCACAGATGAGTAGGCAGATTTTACACATGGAACAATACCTGCATACCCCTGAACATAGGTCAGGAAAATCTCATGGTAATGCAGATGGTAGTCATAATGAGCAAGAATATTCTAGTCATATTGTGCCATCTTTCCCAAGCCATCTTGAGCAAACAATGTCAGCCATTGAACAACTTCAACCTAGGATGAATTCTTTTGATATTTTACAATGGCAGCGTAGGTGTCCAAAGCTGTCTGGCATTTTGAAAATGTTAGATGGTGAAGCCGTGAATTAGCCACAAAAGCAAGTTGCTTTAGAAACTGAGCATTGCATGCGTTTAGCTCAGTCTAATCAGATTATGATCCCTAACGGATATTTGCAATATGAAGGGCGTGTCGTGGTACCTGAAGTTGCAAGGGCTAATTTGTTGACAAAAGCTCATGATGACCCAACTTCAGGGCATATGGGTGTTGAGAAGACCCTTGAAAGGCTTAAGTCTTTGTATTATTGGTGGAGAATGGGTGAGTCTGTAAAGGACTGGATCCGGACTTGTGCAATATGCCAGTCTTTGAAGGTCGGTCGTCCTAGTACTAGGGAACATTTGCCTCCTATGGATATACCACCTCCCCTTTCCGTATGGGCATGTGATGTAATGGTGGGGTTGCCTGTAACACTCAGGGGTAATTCTAATATCCTTGTTGTGTGTGATTTTGGAACTCGTTGGGTGGAAGCTTTTGCAATACCTGATCAGAAGGCTGAAACGGTGACCAATCTTTTGGTGAATGAAGTATATTTTAGGTATGGTTTGCCAGAAGCCCTTCATTCTGATCAAGGCCCTAACTTTGAAAGTCGTTTGCTGGCTGATGTTTGCAAAAAGTTAGGGATCAGAAAGACCCGCACAACCCCGTACCATCCAAGAGAGAATGGTTTGGTTGCGAGGACGAATGCTGTGATAAAAAGAGTCTTGCATCCTTGGCACAGCGGGATCCATTGAATTAGGATTTGAGTCTGCCTGCTGCTTTGTTTGCCATTAGGACTGCACTGGATTCTTCCATGCAAATTTCTCCCTATGAGGGTTTATTTCAAAAAGTGCCAAAGGCCCCTCTTCATTTTGAATTTCAACCAACAGATTCATTGGCTGACCTTACTTCGGTCAGGCTTGAAAATGCTCTGGATTTAGTGCAGCGAAATCTGAAGATCGCGCAGGCACGACAGAAACTTCATTTTGACGCCCAAAAACCTCGCTCACCTCCTTTCAAGGTGGGAGATGTGGTGCAAAAGAGGTATAGGCCAAAAGCCAAAGGAGAGTCCCAAGTTAGCCCCTATGTGGACTGGAAAATTTATTATTGAGAGGGTTTGTGACCATGGAGGTGTGGACATAAAGGACATGCCAGGAAGGATTAAACGTGAACACGTTGAGAATTTGCGTAAGTTTTCTTTGCGGGGTGGTGAACCTATGGTGGAATTTCAGCCCATTAGGACCCCTCAAGTTAGTTCTGAGAGTACTAAATACCCTTGTGGTAATACAGATGTTGATGATGATGATTTGTGGGAGGTAGCTCACATTCCACAATCACCGGTTGTATGACGAACCCAGGTTCCTGACCCAGTTGTACCAGAATTTACTGTGATACCTGTGATAGATCCTATTGGCCCACAATTACCTGTGATAGCTCATGCTGATAGACAAATTCCTGTGATTCCAGTAATAAATCTTATTTCAAGGCCACAGGCTGAAGCACATACTGACTCAGAGGACGAATATATTTATTTCCCATTCTCCTCTGAGCCTACGGTGACACGATCTGGTCGCAGAACTCAAACCCCTGCATATTTGACCAGGGGTGATGCGTTTACTTTCATTGCTCAAGGCAAGTTGGCCTCACACCCTCATATTCATTCAAAGGAAAAGGTTTCTAATAGGACATTGAATGGGCTTTGTATTGGAGTGACTGCCCGAGAAAGGAATATTGAAGTGTTGGAAACCTTATTGGATGATAAAGGAGAGGTTTTGATTTAGTTGGAGTCAACTTTGACAGGTTTGAGAGAAAAACTAGATTTTGTGGAAAATAGGGCTCTGGATGCCGATTTTCAGGCCCTGGCAAATACTTGGATGTTTTAGCTGCTAGGATGCATGCTTTTGAACTGAAATTGGCAGTCCTTGGGGAGAATAGACCTGAGGTTCCTTGTATTCTGATGAAAAGTGCACGTGCATCTTTTTCATCTGGAAGTTTACATTCCCCACGTTCACTAATTCCTTTGGCTAAATCCAGATTGACATTTAATCGATTAGTTGGCCCTTTTCGTGTACCGCCTTATCCTGACACCCAAGCTTGGGTCTTCATCTTCACGTTCTCTATGCTCTTCAGGAGATCGGCATCGGAGGCCATCTTATACTTGCGTCACAGTCCCATGTAGGTTAGTTTCACTTTCAAGGACACGTTTCCCTTCTGGATCTCCTGAAAGTTGCTGAGGTCTCGCCTTGCTTCATCGATCTGACTTGGCAGCGCCTCTTCCAAGGAGGAACCGAGGAAGGGCACTTCCCGGGTATGGGGGTCGGTTTTTCTCGTCCTTGCCATTTCTGATGGATGGTAATGGCAGCAGCGAAGGCTCTGTGGTCTAGCTCAGTCAGATCGCAGTCTGCAGGGTCGCAGGAGCTGATGAACTGGTTGATATCCTCAATGTCTTTTGAGACGGCTCGGTTGAGCTTCAGGGGTCTTACTCGGCGTCAAGCGGACATCTGTAGGTATCGCAGATCTTCTAGATAGTCGAGGAAGGTATTTCTTAGTTCTTCAGAAGGCGCTTCTAGCCCTTCACTCGCCCTCGGTGGAACTGAAGTTTCTGCAGGTGTTGCCTCGTTTTCCTCCTCTTGTGCCTCCTCCTTTCTGGTATCTCTCGTTCTGATGTAATGGGTTGGACCGTTAAGCAGAAAGATCTTTCGGGCACGGTTTCCGGTAGAGCTTAATTTCTTTTTGGCCGTTGTTTCGAGGTTGGCTGCACCCGTGAACATCGTCGCATCCACTTGCACATTACACGTTGCAGTAATTATTTTCCAGTAACATGAGCGTGACCTATCCTTAGACCTTGGTAAAGCTAAAGAACTTTCATGTATTTGTCAGGATTCTGTTTACAAATACTTCCTTGACAGTCTGCATCAGCATATTTTGTCTGATAACCTTGACATTCTTGGAAATAACCACCCGATTGAAATATTTAAGAGGGGAGGCAAGTATCGTTTCAATAACAAAATGAATAAAGATACGTTCCTGGGAGATGCAATGTCTCACTATTCAGGACTACATACTTAAAATTTCCTACGGAACATCCACTCCTCTTGCTACAGTCCTACCTTGGAGATATGAAATTTGCTAAGCATTTACAAACGGAAGCAAGTCTTTCAATGTCAAATATAATCCAAACATGTTGGATATTCCCATATGCTGATATGTTGATGATATGTTGGATATTCCCATAAGAACATTCGAGACCCATCTAAAGACTTTACATTAAAACATTGTTATAGTCACCATTGATAAGGAGTCAAACAACTTTGCCTTTATCTGTAAACGCTTCTATGGTAGCATCGTAAAGGAGGAAATCTTGAATAGTCCTACATTCCAGCCAACGTTGCTCACAAGAGAGGAAGTCATCAAAAAAGTAATTTTCGTTTGCGAAGAATTTGGTATCCCTATCGATTCAGAGCGAACAAAAATTCCCTATTTGTTTGCATATCCTAAATTTCACAACAACCCAATTAAATTTAGATTATCGATTATCGATTAGATTATCGAACGCTATCGTTCAAAAACTTTCTATTAAAATCAACCAAATATTGGACATTCTCATGGAGAGGATTCAATACGTATGTATATATTCCTATGACCCATGGGTAATTAAAAACAATAAAGTAGTATTGGGAGCTGTCAATAACATCAATATTACTAGAACAGCAAACACGCTCGGGTCATGGGATTTTACTACTCTGTATGCTAAGATCTCTTTGAATCTTCTCCATAATAATCTTGCTGATCTCCTTGTGAAGTTTCTCCCTTTTGATTGCACTCTTAGTAATAAGTTCTCCTTCGGTCCAGAAGATTCTTTCAAGATATTGAGAGACAGCTTGAAGATTAATTACATTTCAGTAGGCAGCAAGGTCTTTCGACAAATCATTGGAATTCCGATGGGTAGTAGCTACTCTACCAGTGTGGCAAACATTTTTTTACTATGAGCAATTACATAAATTACATAAGGATGACCCCATACCCTCAATCCTATAAATGGACGTAGAGGTATGTTGACGACCTCGTCCCACTTGATAACAAAGTGATTCAGGAAGATTAACAACATCTATCCAGATTGTATACAGGTCGAGAAACAACATCTCCGTCCTTCAAGGAAGCTCACTATTTAGATTTACATTTGGAAATTGCTCATGTTAATATTGTCGTCAGCATTTATGATAAAAGAAGAGATTTTTCCTTTGAAATCTATAATATGCCTCTTTCCGTTCAAACATACCAAAATGCATAATTATCAAGGTAATTTAGTCTCAACTTAGTCGAAACTGTCACATTTGTAGCAGTTCTGAGACTTTTGGCTTTAATAGTAGTCTAAACTATGTAAAGTACGAAATAACATCTATGCCGCCTGGTTCTTGAAAAATAAATTTTCCCTCTTTAACACGTTGACGACCAGCCATTTTTGCTTGTCCGCCGCGTGGGACCACGCGCATTTTTTTTGTCAAAAAAATGCGTCCTGCCATCAGGACGCATGGTCTCAGAAAACATTTTTTTTNCTTGTCCGCCGCGTGGGACCACGCGCATTTTTTTTGTCAAAAAATGCGTCCTGCCATCAGGACGCATGGTCCCAGAAAACATTTTTTTGCCGAGTTTTTTTAAAATGTTGAATTTTTTGGAATTTTTATCAGTAATTACGAAATCATAATCTTCTGGAACGTTCTCAACAGTTCCAGAGGGTATTCATTGAAAAAAAAAATGCATCCTGGCATCAGGACGCATTGTCGCCAACGTGTTAATAAAATCCACTATTTAATTATGGTTGGGTGAGACATTCACCCATCATCCGTTTCCTATCCTTTGATTTTGAGTATAGTTCGTGTTCCTAGCCTAGCATAAACGCGCCCGTGTCCTAGTCCAAATGCAAAGCCAATGGATGTTTCCACTGTTATGGCTTAGGCCAGGGCATGGCATGTGGGCTTACGGGGAGCCACTGATATCCCTTGATGCTCTTGTACACAACGTTCCTCATTACCACATAGCTACAATCCTACTGTCTTCGCTTTTCTTATGTTTCTTGATTTTTTCTTTCATAAAGGCTAGTTACTTCTCCCACCAGAGTTGGTTCTGGCGACTCTGAACATGCAGGCTCGGATTGCAGCACACCCCAACAACTTTCCCAGCAAGGAATACCAGTGTAGGAGAGCTTTCCTTTCGTCTGCTCTTTTTTATTCAGAGCCTGGTTTAGCAGAGAGGTCTTTAGGGCACGATTTCCGGTAGGACTTAATTTCTTTTTTGGCTGTTGTTTCGAGGTTAGCTGCACCCCTGAGCATTGTCGCATCCACCTACACAGTACACGTTGCACTAGTTACTTCCTAGTAACATGAGCGTGAGCTCTCTGCAGCTAATGGAATGTGCTTCTGTGGTGGTTGCGGGATGGACATAGGCTGCGGATGCAGTCATCTGACATTCTTTCAGCCATAACCTATCCATTTCTTATAAACTTCCTTAGCTCCACCAAGAATTCCGAAAAATATATGTTATGGACTGAAAGTTTTAGTAGGACCATGCCCCTGATGAGGATTCTGCAGAACATTCAGGAACAAATAGGCTTGCTTCGCTTTCACTTTGCTAGATTGAATATGTTGCGTAATTTCATTTTCTTATGTAAATATGTATAACACTATTTCACCTGTTTGCTCAACAATGTAAGCATGACCTGAGATTTGCTCCCGAAGGGGGCGATTTTCTGCAATATGCCCGTGAACTATTTCCATCAGGCTCCAGAAACTTTGTATACAGCTCAGATGTGCGGCTCTTGCAGCACGGACGTGGCTCCAGCACAGACCTGGTGCATTAGAACAGGTTCCAGTGATTGGGCTCTTTCCCATACCGTTTTTATATTTTATCCTAAACCCCACTTATCCAGATAGTCGTGGTTGGGTCGGGTGATATTGGGCTAATGTGCCTCAAGGTCAGGGTTTGAAGGTAGCAGGAGCAATCTGGGCATCGTCACAATTTGTCATTGCAAGACACAATTAGTCGAATGCATGGTAGTGCATTTCCCCAAGCTACAATTTTCTTTGATAGGCTTGTTTTACGCTTAGCCCCCCCTTTTCGCTTTCCCTTTATAGGCTTGACCTTTCCCATGCCATGCTCTCGCTTCATTCCGTTCTAGGTATGTGTCTACCACGCATTTCAGCCGTGAGGTTGGTCGAGCTAATCGATCGTTTAATTGTGGCAATGGCAGATGGACTTTAGCCTGGATTGCTTCTGGGGCATGAGGTACTACCTCTACAATTTACATCTACAGCAGTAACACCTGACGACAGAAACTCTCTGGATAATAGGGGGGAGAGTGTCGTCGGCAAATTTACTTATCTTACCCTTCGCGCCGAGATCCTAATTATTTATGTTGACCAAAAACAGAAGCGGTCCAAGGACCGAGCCTTGAGGGATACCGCTTGCGACTCCGACCTCCTTCGACCCTTCCCCATTTATCTTCACCCGTTGCTCTCGTCCTGCTACTGCTACTGATCAACTTGCTCGCCCTACCCTGGATCCCGTGCGCCTCCAGTTTAACCCGCAGCCTCTTGTGAGGAACGGTATCGAAAACTTTCGCGAAATCTGAATAGACGATGTCCACGGGATTCCCCTTATACCTCTCTTCTGTCGCGCAGTCGTAGAATTCGAGCAAATTGGTGAGACAATTTCGACGCCTCCTAAAGCCGTGTTGAGAGTCCCGAATGAGCGCGTTTCCTTCTCGGAAATCCAAGAGATGGTCCCTTAGTATGCTCTCCATGATTTTCCCTGGTATACTCGTGAGACTTACCGGCCTGTAATTTCCTGGATTACTCTTTTCGCCTTTCATAAAGATTGGTACGACGTTTGCTTGTCTCCAGTCCTTAGGTACTTCCCCGCGCGAAAACCTGCTTCGAATATAATTTTTAGCGGAACCGATATTTCACTCGCGGTTTCCGTAATGACTCTCGCAGGAATCCCATCGGGGCCGGTCGCCTTGCCCACCTTTAACTTCCTTATCGTATTTACGATAGTCTCCTCGGTGATGGAAATATCCTCGATGCGCGCCGAAGTCACCTCCTCCTTTGTCGATGCCGAATCGGATTCCACAGTGAAAACGGAAGCGAAGAACTCGTTAAGTATACTGGCCATATCCTTATCACTTACAATCAACTCCCTCTTTTCGTTCATTAGCGACTGTTGATCGACTGTTGACGTTTACCACAAGCATATTGATGAACATCCTTAGGGTTCTTAGCATCGCTAACCAGCCGTTCCTCGACCTTCCGTCTCGCAGATCTAATTTCCTGCTTCAACGTCCGCGTGATCTTCCTATATTCCTCATAGTCCGTGCTATCTCCCGTGCGCTTGTACGCATCCCATTTCCGCTTTTTATCCTTGATGAGAGCTTTGATTTTACCCGTAGACCTGAACGGTTGCCTGCCCGATTTTATAGATTTCTTGGGTATGCATTCCTCCATAAAGCCCTGCAATAACGTCTTGAGCGCCCCCCATTGATCCTCTACCGTCAGCCCACGGAGCCGCACCTCCCAGTCGATGCCTGAAACGCATTCGCGTAGTCTCTCAAAATTAGTCTTCTTATAATTGTACGAAACTTTCCTCGGTTTGGCGTTACTCTTCATCCGCTTGATATTCCACGTGATCGCGCAGTGGTCCGAAACTCTCAAGTTATCCTGTACCTTAACGCCTCGTGCCAGATCGTCGTTCGCCGCAAAAGCTAAATTCAATAAAGCTTCCTCGCGAGTCGGTTTATTTACGTACTGAACGAAAAGAGCGTCCTGAACCGCAACGAGAAATTCTCTATCCCTTTCGCACCCCCCTTGCGGCACCGACCAATCTATTATTGGCATGTTAACGTGTCCAATAAGCAATGCCTGCTTCGAGATCTCGCCGATCCTACGCATGAGTGCAAAATAAGCTGCTTTATCCTCGAGAGAAGAGTTAGGGGGTATATAGCAAATTCCTATCAGGATCTTCCCAGTTGCCCCACCGATCTCGCACCATAAGTGTTCGATTGCTCCACAGTTAGCCGAAGTGAGATCTTCTCTGACGCGAACGCCCAGTTCGGTTTTAGAGTATAACACGACTCCCCCCTTTCTACCGAGCCTATCCTTCCGCAAGATGTCGAACCCTTCGACCTCGAATTCCTTAAACTAAGTGTGAGAACCACCCCAAGTCTCGGTTATTCCGATGACATCGAAACCGTTGTCCAGTGCCGGCCCCCTGAGCTCGTCTATTTTATTGCGTACTAGCGAGTTTGTTTGCCCTTCGGGCAAACAAACTCATCAATCAATCAATCAATGGTAGCGCCTTCGGCGCCCCATTACCTTGGATATTGATTAATTCATTTATTCTTTACAAAATGGCAAAAACGTATTAAAATACGTCCCCATTGAAATACGTGATATATGGGGACGAAAGTTTTCTATTTTTTTTTTTCAAAATCATTGCTTTATTATTTCTGGTGTGCTTAACTTGAAATATTTTCATGCGTCCCTTTTTGTAAAGACAAAGAATATATTCTGCAATACTTCCCTATTATAATCTACACTAATGGGGCATATTCCAAAAGTAGGATTTTTCCTGTACTGAGCCATCCAATATGTACTTCTGAGGGAATTTTAAATTTTCTGTCTCTGTTTCGTTGGATCAAAAAATAATATAGTAAAATGGGACTGAAAAAAATGCTCTAATAAGTTTTAACGAAAAGTTCCTTTTCTTCTGAAATGTAGACTTAGGGAACTCCATGCCACCCAGTTTCAGCCTTATACGTTTCCCCATCTTACTGGTGGTAAAAAAAAAAAAAATATTTTGAAAAGTGACCCACCCAAAAGCTGCGCTCTGAGTATCCGCACAGCAAAATTTGAATATTTCCTTAAATCAACATCGCGTCCATTTTGCGTGCGCCAGCTGCTACTTCTCTATTTCTGCACGATTCGCTAGGATATTAAAATATGTTGAAAAAACATCCCCAAGAAATATCCCCCCAAAATCCCAATATATGGGAAATTTGACATTTTTCCTGAACTCAGTGCATCAGCAGTCGCGTTCTTGCCATGTTTCAGCTACCATGTGTCACCGTATGATCGATGCAAAGAGAACTATTTGAAAATATGTTCCGCGAAAAGGTGTGCCCCTACGGTATGTATCACAAAAAATTTAATTTTTCCTAAACTCAACATGCGATTAGCGACTTATGTCAGTCAGTCAGCTACTCACGATACTCTATATATAATTAAAGTAGAATGTTTTCTTGACTCAGTTATCTATCAGGGTTTTTTTAGCAAGTTTAAACTTTCTAGCGCCCTCTATTTTACTGCATCGAGAAAATACGCCTTTTGCAATATATGCGCCCCCAGGCGTTTTAACCGATAATTACTTTTTTTTACCAAATCAACCCTCCGAGAACAACATGCCCACGAAGTTTGAACCTTATAAGTTTGCCCTTTTCGCTGGTGAAAAAAACATGCTTGGAAAAGCATGTTTTGCCAACCAAACGCTATGCATATGCCTACCCAACCAAACGCTATGCCATAAGGTATCATGAAAGCTGAATACTCCCTCAACTTAAAAATATTATTTCACTCATACGTGTGCCAAGTTTCACCTTTCCATTTCTGTCCAATTCGCCAATACAAATTTTTTTTAAACATCGCTCCTTGAAAAAATTCCCAAGGTGATGTATCGCGACATAACGTTCTCCTTTAATTCCTTGTCTCGGCAGTCACTTTCATGGAAAGTTTCAGCTTTCCATGTTCATTAGTTTAACTGATGTAAAAAAAGATATTTGAAGACATCTCCCTTTGAAATGTGTGCCCCCTTGGCATTTACTTCGAAAGTCTGAATTTTTCTGCACGCAGTATCCCAATAGGTACCAATCTTCATCTTTCCACACTAGCTCAATACGCCAGGGCAAAAAAAATTACGTTGAAACGTCGGCCCCTAAAACCATGCCCCCACATGGCATGTATCTTACATTTTTCATTTTTCCTGAACTCATCGTCTCGGTTGGCATGTCCATGGCACGTTTCACCTTTCCATGTCTCTCCGTTTTACTAAAACAAAAATATTGTTATAAATGGGTATGTTTAACGCGAATTGGACGGAATAAGAGGCCGAATGAGTGCCAAGGAACGGCCTGGAATTGAACCTGGGCCTCCTGATTGCCGGTCAGGTGTGCTACCACTACACCACGGAATCCGAAAGATCCAATAGTTCCTCTCGGTGCCATCCTAATCCGTCACAATATATATCCTTAAAAACTTCTCCCCCCAAAATGTGTCCCCCCAGGGCATGTACCTCCAAAGTCGGATATTTTCTGAACTCTGCATCCCAGTAGGTACATGTGTACCAATTTTCAGATTTCTAACTTCTCTAGAACATGGTTAGAATTTGAGTATGGTAGGTTTATCCAGTTTNGATGACAGCAAGAGAACGAGGGGTAACCAGCTTAAGTTGCGCAAACCGCAGGTGCGGCTCAGGTCGAGACAGGAATTCTTTACTTGCAGAGTGGTGAACGCATGGAATGCGTTTCATGACGTAGTGGCTGCCCCATCTCTGACTATCTTCAAGAAACTGGATGCTTTCATGGACATGCAAAAAGGTGGGGGCAATATTGACGTTAGGTACTCGAAAGTAAGCAACTGGGATATTAGAACAAAGCAAAAACAAAAACAAAAATGCAACAATATTTAGCTTTAAGAGGGTTAGGCCTACCCAAAATTAAGGAACCCTCGACCTCGACACGTGATATCGAAATGGACGAAATTGCCTCTTGATATCACTAACTATCTTGAATGTTGAATCTTGAATAATATTTGTGACTCAGACTTGTGGCCTCAACCTCCTGACGACGCAGGCTGCCAGAGAAATTTATAGGATATGATCTGTCTCTGTCCCTGCTCTTTTTAACTTGCCCCACACCTGCCGGTTGTCTCCAATAGTTGGGAATCATCTCAAAGTTCCGCGCTTCCGGGACCAAACGGTTGGGCAATTACCGTTGCCCTTGAGTGGTTTCGAATGATTTCGGTACCAAATAACATATCTTACTCCACACACATACACATAGATCTAATACTAGCGAGGTTGTTTGACCTTCGGGCAAAGAAACTAGCTATGGTCGCGTCTTGGACGCTCCATTACCTAAAAAAAATATTAATTCATGTATACTTTACGAAATGGCAAACAAATATTTAGAGTACGTCCCCCTTGAAATACGTTAAGTATGGGGACGAAAGCCTTGATTTTTATCAAAATCATTCCTTATATGATTTCTAGGGTCCCTAACTTGAAATATTTTCTTGTGTCCCATTTTGTATGTCTAGGGAATACATTTTGAAATACTTCCCTCCTATAATCTACGGTAAGGAAACATATTTCAAAAGTAGGATTTTTCCTATGCTCAGCCATTAAATAGGTACTACTGAGGGAAGTTTAAATTTTCTGTCTCTCTTTCGTTTCGTTGGGTAAAAATTTTTTTTAGGAAAATGGGACTTAAAAAAAAGCGCTGATGGGATTTAGTGCAAATTTTTTTTCTTTTGATATGGAGATTCAGGGAACTCCATGCAACCCAGTTTCAGTTTTCCCTTTTCGTTTCCCCTTTATGAATTAGCGTCATTCAGTCTCGATCGTGTATATATATGTCTCGTATATTTGCAAAGTAGATTTTTTCTTTACACAGCTATCCATCTGGTACTTATTTGCCAAATTTTTTTAACTTTCATGCGCCCTCTGTTTTGCTGGATCTGAAAATTCGTGAAAAGACGCCTTTTGCAAAATATGTGCCCTGAGCCGATTTAACCGAAACATACCATTTTTTTCTTACCGAAATCCACCCTCAGTGAATTTCGTGCCCAAAAGGTTTCAATTCTATACGTTTGCCCTTTTTGCTGTTGAAAAAAACATGTTTGGAAATGCCGACCCACCCTAACGCTATGCCCGGAGGGGATGCACCATGAAAGCTGAATACTCCTCAGCTCAGTAATATCATGTCACTAACACGTGTGGCAGGTTTCACCTTTCCATTTCTGTCGAATTCGCCTGCAAAATTTCTTTTTCAAAACATCCACCTCGAAAAACTTCCCCAAGAGGATATATCGAGACTTAACTTTTTTCTTTAACTCCTTGTCTCAGTAGCCGCATTCATGCAACGTTTCAGGTTTCCATGTTCATAAGTTTAACCAATGCAAAATAATTATTTGAAAACATCTCCCTTTGAAATTTGTGCCCCCAGGGTATTGACTTCCAAGGTCTGAAGTTTTCTGCAGCATCCCAATTGGTAGTTATGTACCAAGTTTCATCTTTCCACACCAGCTCAATACGCCAAGCCAAAAAATTACTTGAAGACGTCGGCTCAAAAAAATGTACCTTCAAAGTGGGATTTTTTTCTGAACTCTGCATCCCATTTTCTTATTTACTCAGCTTTACATCAGGATCTTCTTTGCCATATTTAAACTTTCTAGCGTTTGGCGTGAGACGTTTAAACCGAAAATTACTTTTTTAAAATCCGAAATCAATCCTCAGAGAACTGCATGCCCGCAAAGTTTCAACCTGCTTCGATTCCCCTTTTCGCTGGTGAAAAAACATGTTTGGAACAGCTGACGCACCCAAAACCTTTGGCGGGAGTGGATGCACCATGAAAACTGAATACTCTCCCAATTCAATAATACCATGTCACTTATGCGTGTGCCAAGTTTCACCTTTCCATTTCCATATTCCCACATTTTTCTTTAACTCATTGTCTCAGTAGTCACATTCATGCAACGTTTCAGCTTTCTATGTTCGCCAGTTTAGCTGATGGAAAAAATTATTTGGAAACATCTGCCTTTGAAGTTTGTGCCCACGGGGCATTTGCTTCCAAAGTCTGAATTTGTTTGCACGCAGCATCCCAATAAGTAGTTATATGCCGAGTTTCATTTTTTCACACCAGCTCAATACGCCAGGGCATAAAAAATAGTCAAATTTAAACTTTCTAGCTCCCTCTGTTTTGCTGGATCAGAAATTCGAGAAAATACGCCCTTTGCTATATGTGTGCCGGCTTTTGCGTGCGTCGGCTTTTTGCAAACATTTTTTTTTTCACCAGCGAAAAGGGTAAACGTATAATGTTGAAACTTTGTGGTCATGTTTTTCTCTGAGGGTTGATTTCGGTAAAAATAATTAATGGTTCTTTTAGGTTAAAGAAGCCTGAGGGCACATATACTGCAAAATGCGTATTTTTTCGACTCAACAAAACAGAGGGCGCTAGAAAGTTTAAACTTGCCAAAGAAGAACCTGATGGATAGCTGAGTAAAGAAAAAATTCTAATTAGAATATATACAGAGGATCGTAAGTAGCTGACGCACCCTGTATATACGTATAAGGGTGCATCAGCTATTTGAGAACAAAATTTGACTTTGAGGAAAACGAAAATATTCAGTAGAAAAACCAATATATTTTCATAGAATTTGGTACACATGTTCTTACACATAGCAAAAGGCTATTCAATAAAACCGCCTTCAACCTCGATTACGGCCTCGATGCGGCTTCTGAAACGACTACATGCGTTGATCAGGTGATCCTTATTCATGTTTGCCATAATGTCCCCGATGGTAGCCTTCAATGAGTCCTTGGTATTATGGGCATGCTTCTTCGTCTCCCTCTCAACGACGCCCCAGACGTAGTAGTTCAGGGGCTTTAAATCAGGAGAGCTAGGAGACCAAATGTTAGGTGTAACATGATCGTGAAAATTTTCGGCCAGCCACTCCTGGGTGGTGCTGGCTGTGTGAGAGGGAGCAGAGTCTTGCTATAACACGTACGGCCTCCCCCGAGCCGAGACGCTGTGAAGCCCTGGATTGAGGGAGTCTATATATATTCGAGAAAAGTAGAATTATTTATTTACTCAGTTATCCATTAGGTACTTATATATATAGATATATATATCAGGTTGTAAAGGTGAAATTTAGACATTTTCCAGATAACAATTTATTGACAAGTAACTCAACAACAACTAGAGTGCAGTCTTGCGTCAATGTATCTGTTGTAGGTTCACGATAAGCACTCACGCCCACAATGCCCACTGGTCACTCTACTTATACACCTACATAGAAAGTTCTAACATTTTCCCGATTTTTTTATAAAAAATCGAAATGTCTAAATTTTACCTTTACAACCTGAAGGCATGAAATATTGCATTGTACAAAAATTTCCTACCCTTTTTGCTTGAGTATGAAGTTATTCATTTTTAAACAAACACATTTACCAACGATGTTGGGAGAAACAATGGTCACATAATCGTGGTCAATTTTTAGCCGTATGTATGGAGCAAGCCAATATTAATATTATGTGGTGATGCTAAATTCGACAATATGATTTTTACATCTTCCTCTGATGTCATGATCAAATTGCGTTGCATATGAAAAATGCTTCATGATGTTTTTTTAAAATCTAATATACCAGGGTGGCCCAAAAAATTGTACTCTTTTCAACGTGCATTTTAGGTGTTATGCTTTGAAGGATATTTTTGGCAGTTACCGATAATGGAAAGAAGAAAGTCTTAGCTACAAAATGCTTTTTTTTTATTACTTGGAACTGAATTGAATGAAACGCAGCAAAACCTCTATTTTAGGCACACAAAAAATGAATCGTTTTTCTTTTATTTTTTTCCTTTTTCTTCTTTTTTGTGGTTGAGAATAAAGATAGACTGAGAAAGAAAAAGACTAGTTTCGCCGAATATTATTTGCTATGGTAATAAGGCTTTGCTAGTCGAACAAGAGAGACACTCCTGGCAAACAGGATGTTCGGAGTTGATCGTTTAGCATAGGGATAGCCATGATAGGTTAAGGTGGGGTTACTGGTCGCGGCCTGGCGCTATTCGGTCACACCAGATTTTCTATGGTAATGAAACTCATATAAAGACTGAGATAGACTTCTTCGAACTGTTTACATATCTTTTTAACATTCGGTGAAACTGAAGTTGTTTTCTTTCCATGTCTACCATGGTTCGCTACTACAAAAGAATGAACCCTCTTCCTCCTGAGGGAAAAAATCTGACCTAGAGGCTGCAGTGGCCTATTATTTGCAAAAGCACCAGAAACCGTCAATCAAAAGTGTGGCGGAGATGTACGAAGTCAGAAGGACCACTCTCCCCACTTGGATCGCCAGATACAAGCAAGGCAAAACCACACAGCCTAAGGGACACCCAACAATTCTAACCAAACAAGAGGAAGAGTACCTCATCAAGGCAGTCCAGTACGCTGCAGACCTCGATGCAGACCGGGATGGGCGCTCTACAGCGAGATCATTGTACGGATCGTATCCACCCACATAAAGTCGTTGGACAAGCCAAATCCATTCAAGGATGGAGTTCCAGGGATTGACTGGATGCGCGGGTTTAGGAGGCGGTGGAAGGACGTCCTCACCATGCGCAGAACAGAGTACGTCACCATCGCAAGAGCCAGGGGGCTTACTCAAGACTGTGTCGACGGATTCTTCGACTTCCTTCCTTGAAGCCAAGCTGAAGGTGACGATGAAGCTCTGAAAATCGTTCACTGAGACTCTCGAGCTTTTGCAGCAAATGTACCTACGTACAGCAGGTACTTGCTGCAGATATCTGTGCGTACATCTTTTGCAAAAGCTCGAGAGTCTCAGTGAACGATTTTCAGAGCTTCATCTTTGCCCTTTGCTCCAGCGCTGGCATTCCAGTAAAATCCGCCGAAAGTTACTGACCATGGCAATTACTTTTTATCACCAAAAGAGTTCCTTTTTAAACGAAAGACCACTGACATTTTTACCACTAATCGCAAATTGAACATAGTTGACGCCTGCAGAGTGGCCAACAATTTCGACGAGTGTTATTTGAGCTGCAGCGAAAGTTCCGTTCCTTTTTTATCAGTCTAGTATATTAGCCGCTGTTTGAAACATAGTAGTTACTTGAAATTTATTGACTCTGCATAGCTTTTAATTAGTTTTCCTATGTCCCAAAAGCTGTTTCTGTTGGCATCACTCCCACTGCCAGAAAACTAGCATGCAGATTTTGGCATTTTTTAAAGTTTTTTAAAATTAAAAATTCAATATATAACCAATTTTTGATACACACATCATATCCTGCACAAAACACATTTCATATTCTGATTCTACATTATCTCAGATTTAATTTGAGTCCAAGAACGCCCTTCTAGCTTAAATATAACCACAGATAACAGTTTGATTCCTAAGGTCACTTTCTCTCACTGGTGTGAAATTTGAAAAATCCTCGAGAACTGTTACAGCCAGGGTGCCCGAATTTGACGGATGAACTATATAATATATAGTCCATGTATATATCTATCTCCATAATATAACATACAGGGTGTTTCAGGTCGACCTTAGAAATGTGGAAAGTAGCGGAATTTGTAGTTTTCATTTGGTATATGAAGTTTGTCATAGTAATACCGTAACTGATATGAAGTGATTTTTATTGAAGGGAACGAAAATGGCCGATAGAGGAAGTGGATCGTTTCGATTGTCTAAGCAGCAAAGAAAAAAACTGGTGAACCCCCCCGCCCCCCCAAATGGGATGAATTCACACACTCTCAAAAGGGCACACTAGTGCTACTGGTGTTTCGGCTTTACGGACATTTAACATATACCAGTTAACGTCATGCGTACGACCGGAAGAAACTTTACCTCCAAAGGCGTCGGTAGGCCCATAGAAAACAAGGCATGCATTAAAGCAGGGGTCGGGAACCTTTTCGGCCATGTGAGCCATATTAAGATTGTGGTAAGTGCTTGTGAACGAAAGATTTTCAGAACAACCGAATTTATCCTGAAGTTAGCAACAGTGCAATGTGCATCCTTTGATACAGTAGAAAAATGAGAAACAACCATGATTTTTAGCCATGTCTCAATGAGTCAAACTTTTTGGCTCATGAGCCATAGGTTCCCGACCCCTGCATTAAAGGGTGTGTGAACTCATCGCGAAAGGACTGTATAAGAGAAAGCGATCGGGAAAGGAGATGGAGATGTGCTGCAGTGTAGTAGTGTAGTCTCAGAGCAAAGGACACCTGGCTAGATATGAAACGATCAAGCAGTTTTTCCACTGTTGGCCTCCACCTCAAAGCCGGTTTTGATGATACAGGGTGTCCCAAAAGTCACTGTACACCTGGTGCATACATCATTGGGCATTAGGTGAACAGTGCCTAGCAAACAATTTGAAGCACATAACGTTGAATCAACATTGAATGAATGTTCTGAACATTGATACAACGTTGGTCCAACGTAGCCTTGTGTGCTAGATGACTTTTTGACCACCCTGTACAACACATGAGCTTCCACAGTTTCCCCCTATGCTGACAGTCTAGCTGATGTCGAGCATACTCAACGAAGCTCCCTATCTAAAATAGCCCTATCCCTCTAAAGATAAATGTTCTTGATGGGCGTGCGAAAATCTACTGCCAAGCCATGTGGAACTTTATTGCTTCCATTTTTTTCTCTAGACATACAGAAGTACAAGGATGTCCTATTGACCTTCTAAGGTCTTTCAGTTTGGCATCACTTGGTCAGCTTGGTCAGAGAATGAGGTTTAACATGGTAAGGAGTCTGATTTTCACACGTTTGAAGATTTAATCAGGACTGTGAAGAGTACTATTACTAGATTCACACCAAAAATGCGAGTGGCTGCCATCTTCTCAACGAGAACTTCTTTGCGATTTCTGAATCAACGTGCGGCAACACTGAACCCATCATCAAGATGTCTTCCTCCGCTGCTGAATGCTCGCTCCGTGGCTCGGTTATTGGTACTGTACCTACGGTTGGTTCAAATCGTTTCTACCGTTGGATTCCGGCTGGAGATGACTTAGCTCTGGAGTAGGCATATTTATTGGCCTATTCATGATATCAACGTGAAACTGCTGTCGTGAGCCAGCTGGTGAATTCCTTCCGGCATACGCAGGACGCTGCTTCGGGAGTGAGTTCGGCCTTGACTAGCATAGGACTACTCTGCTTTATTAACGTAGTCATACAATGAAATTTGAATTGGCTTCGCACGTTTTTTTTATTCACCTCCGTTTAGTTTCAATGTTCAAGGGTAGCTAACGTCAATTGCACGGTAGTCGCCATGTATCCCAAAGTCGCATCAACACTTAACGACTCTGTCGACCTCCCATTGGGGGCTTAGAGGCCGCCAAACTCACGATGCACGGCATACTTGTATTCTTACTGTTTTGAAGGTGAAACCATCCCACCTTGTTGAGTTCACTCCTTAGGCTAATCGGAATGAGGTTCGCATGTCACACCAGCATGCCTCATGCTTGGCCAGTACGAGGTAGTAAGACCTGCACTAGGAACCAATATGAATGGCGAATACGAAGCTTCCCCACTCAGAAGTCGCCATCCATGGACATAAGAGAAAAAGCATCCGCTCCTTGCATGTGTATGCACGCAGAATGGCAACTGATTCATGCATGTCACATTTGAAGCCAAAGTGTCTTAGGCCATGATTGCAAGAAAGCTCCATTGCCATAATATGGAGATAATGATTGAACTAGCTATCTGGTGGCAACTACCATGTTGATGACATCAGGTAAATTTTACCAGTTTTGTCGCTTTGCTGGCCTGACCATCTGGTATTGGTACTGTATGCGTACTTCATCCTTTTTGTCGTTAGGTGAAAAAAGGGAGATGAGTAAGAAAAGAATGGGAATGAGATATAGGGATTTGGAACCTGAAGGGAGATTGAAATGAGCTGAGTATTTCAGGTATTGACTCTATCCAGGGTAAACCCTTGGGTGATGGTAAACTCTTTCACTGTGGCTGTTGCGTTTTTGTACCATCGTGCTTCATTCCTGCATTGCAGGGAAGCGAAGACTCAGAAATTTAAATGCCACAGCGAAAGAGTTAACCTCATTCCACTCCAGAAAGGCATGTATCCCCTAATGATAAGTCCCCCCCCCACTCAATTATCTACAAATGGAAACTTATATTCCACTGAAGTACACCATGTCCCACAAGTCTCAGTTGCTTGAAGTGCATGCCCCCTTGAAGGAAGCATGTGCCCCTTGACAAATGTAAATATATAAATCTGTTTCACATAGGGTTGCTACCTGTTCATAATTAGTATGGGCAGTACATATTTCAGATGTAATGTCCATACTGCAAACTGGTCCTAATATGGACACTGTCCATGTTTTAAACTTAATATATTTATTTATTTATTAAAGCTTAATAGCAGCTATTATCACTATTTACCATACGACAAAAGCAGTAGGCCACACTCAAAGCATTGATTGGCACCTTGACTGAAGGTGGCTGTGGGTATGTTTAGAATATTTGTCCATATTTTGTCAAATTCAAAGGTGGCAACCCCAGTTTCAAAATCCACTCTCCCAGGTGGCCACCCTCCGCCTTGCATGGATGCAACATATGCATTCTCTATTCCCCCCTTCTCTCATTTCTGATTTGACCATGGCTGTGCAATGGATGGAAGTAATGCATGAGTTTGAACATTTTTATTTCAAAAAGAATGCAAAAATATGGCATGAAACCAAAGCAAAAGCAAAAATTTCCCATAAAATAAATTTGATGCACTAATTTGACTAGATTTTAAAGTAATTCCTCCTGTCATAGTCTCAGCTTATGTTCTCACATACCCATCCTGTAAATACTTACCTTAAGGTGTTCCTGAATTTCATCATTACCATACCTACATGATGCAAAAATCATAATTTCAGGAACATAGGAAACATTGTGATTCTCATTAAATTATAAGGGATAGTGTATATGATAGTGTCATCTGATTTGTGACTTGAGTAATGCCATCAGCTGCCATTGATATGCAGGTAGCTGGAGACAAGAGCTGAGAGGGATTATTTCATGGTACTTTTTCTACAAGTCAACTCCACTTATTGAAATACCACTTCTTGAAATACTACGCAAGTAGAGCCAATTTTTTAATAATACGATGTATTATGAAGAACACCACGTGAGTGAATAAAACTTTTCTCACAGTAAAAAAAAAAAAAAAATTTAATAACTTTGAAAAACAACGTTGTGCTTGTATTCTTTCTGCCAAAGTGCTGAACAAAGTACTGCACAGCATTATTATAGGTTAATGGAGCACTCTGAATAATCATAATGGGTCCCAGGAGTTTCCCAATAAGCAGGTTTGATGGTATTATGAAACCCCTTCCTTTCAGTCTGTGAGATTAGGTTCCTTTACTCTTGTCATTTCATACAAAACCTGCAAGCAATGACCAGTGTACATTATGATCCCAGCTCCATCCTTAGCCAATCATAGACATTGTTCAGGGCCTAAGTGACATTTTTTAGAACCTTATAAATGTTAACTGTATGTATTCTTGGCAATAGCAGGGCCATGACTGCTTCTACTAGGGACTAGGAGCTTTCGCAAGGGAGTACACAATTAACTATTACCATTCACATGCCTAGCTTTTTTAGTACACCACCTCTGTAGGACTCTGCCCCGTTAGAAAGCCTTATTGTAGGGCTTTCTAACTGTTCAAGGCTCCTCAGTTGATGTGAATGACAAAGCAAATAGATAAAAAAAAAGGCAAGCTTGCACAATGTTCTTCATGGACATCTGAGGCATAATTCATCAGACTGCCAGCTCTTGATCTCAAAAATAGAGATCAAGCAGTATGGCTATGAAGAGAATGGTAGCTGTGTAACCAGATTCAGTGAAGACATGGTTACTGGCAAAATAATATTTATAAGACATAACACAATTGTTGGTAGAATCATCCACACAAGTAGGGAAGGAGGTTTAGGAACATCAATAAACAAAGTAATCAATAGGAATTGACACCAATATCAGGGATGTACTTGAGTAATTTATGCTTTCATTCAGTGGATTGGTTATGGGTCTGTAGGAAATAACAGACTTATTCCATGTTGCTGGCAGAATTGAGAGGAATTTACAGTATATTTCTTTTTAAATACTTTCCAGAGTGGATAATTCTTGGAGCATATTTTAGAGTTGAGTGCAAAAGTAATTAAATGCTTGTTAACCTTTCTTACACTTACATGAGGAAGGATTGGAAGACATTTGGTATTATGTAACCTTATTGCTGACAGTTAAAAAAGGAGGGGCCACTGTTTCACTATCTGTAAGTTCTCCTGACAAAGATACATGACTACTTTCAAATGGTTCAACTTAGGTTGTGAGCCTGGACATTATGTAAGTTGTTCTAAATGCCCACTTCTGTGCCAAAAGAATTCTAAGCAGCTTTTTGCCTAGAAGCAAACCCTTACTCAACCATGTCAAATCTAATATGTTACTCAAGGAGTGCACAATAAACACTAAGCAAATCAAGTGATTACATGTATGATGAAAGTTGCAGAGACACCTACTGTCGTGTTCTCAAACATGAGTTGTATGATCATTAATTATGAGCTGGGAGTTATTGTATGCCAAGGAATTTTGAAGAAATTGACTATTTAGCTAATCCAGTTTGCTTGGAATAGTTGCTGGACATAGATAGGCAATCACATATGCCGTAAGATACCGGCCATTTTCATTGAATCATATGGAAATATGGCTGCTGCATTATGTAGATTTGTTCTGCTTCAACCCTGAGTACTTCTCTTGAAGGTGCAGAATGTAAGCCTAACAAGATTTTGAATCTACTCAGATGTCTTCATCTTGGTAGAAATCTATAAAAATAAGCATATTCTGAAAAACTGCCTCATGTAGCCATGGGTGCTCATGAGCAAATAGCCAGGTGCAGGATGAAACACTCCTTATTATATGGCAAAATTAAAAAGAATTTATGCAGAAAAAGTATATGTTTATATATTAAAGGTGTCTATATAAAACATTTAACTAGCTTTCCACTACTGTCAAAAAATCTAAGATCCCTTCCATCATTCTGATGCAGTTGCACAGAGAAAAATATGTAGCATTTGATAGTGCACTTACCAGTACCCTGCTATATGTGCTCCAGGTGGCTGTTCCTTCGCTTCCACATTCATAATCTTATTGAGGCATTGTTCATATCTCCACTACCACCTCTTATACTCTTTATCCAACTGCATGGAAGTTATGCCACAAATATATATTCTGTTGACATCATTGGAAAGCTGATTGTTCTGTACTGAGGCGCTATTGCAATTTTAGCAAGCTCTTGGGGACCAGTATGTGGAGTAATACAGATAATTGAAGTATTTTTTGGCCCACCCTGTATTTCCATTTCAGTCTTTCACAACCTGGAGAGTATGTTACCTGCATTGCCAGAGTCTTCAAATGGTTTGCAAGAACACCTTGTTAGCTGTACAGTAGTCATGTTCTATTTCTTTGCTGAATTTCTTCCATGCCTCATTTTGCCTCAGATATGGCTCGAGCACAAGTTTCTTGGCCCTCTCTGTTACACACCTAGGAAGAGTCTGACCTACTGGACATATATGAGGGGCAGTCAATAAGTTCCAGGAACACCTTTGTAAATGTGAGATCCCTTACCTGAGGGAAATTTTAGCAATAGCATTTGATAGCCCATTCTTTAATGTGCACTTGGTACTAATTAGGAATTTTTTAAATAGGTCTTTCTCATAGATATGACTTCTGGGAGTGACCCATGTAAAAAACCACTGGGAGGACTGGCAATTTTCTGACCTTAAGAGTCGTGCATACATCAAGTATTGTCTATTCGACTTCAAAAGACACACTGCAGCTTCGATGTGACAGGTCAAGGGGGAGACTCAGTCATTAACACATTGACTGCCACGAGGCGCACTGGTGCGCCTCATTGAATGGGAAAATCAATATGCCAGCGTTGATGTGGTGTTCAACCTGTTAAATATCACTTATGCTCTTCACCTGAGACATGGTGAATGGAGAGATTTTCCTTGAAAATCAGAGTTGCTGGCTTTCTTTCATAAAATTGGGTGAAGTGGGATCCCAATGGATCTCTCTCAGCTGACTGAAAGGTGCTGTCCTTTATCTGACAACACTGAAGCATCATAAACCTTTAGCCTCCTAATGACCTACCAGAGGCCAAATATGCACATATCTCTTTGTCTTCTTGCCTCTCACCATCCATAGAATATCTATAGAATATTTTGTCCTCAAATAAGTGTGTATTTTGCTGCTAAATTAATTATACAATTGCTGCTGAACTGGATATTCATAAAGACCTAATGAAAATCACTGTCACCCATGACTTTTATTAGGTCTTCATGAAGTTCCTTGACTGCACAGTTTAGCAGTGATCGTACTTTGATGCATGCACAACTCTCAAGGTCAGAAAATTGCAAGTTCAATGGTACATGGGTCGCTCCCAGAGGTCATATCTACAAGAAAGATCTGTTTAAAAAATTCCTAACTAGTACCAAATGTGCATAAAAGAATGGGATTTCAAATGCTATAACTAACATTTTCCTTGGGTAAAGGATCTCAAAGTTACAAAGGTTTTTCTGGAACTTATTGACTGCCCCTCGCATGCCCTGTAGGCCATCTTCTTGATGTAGTGTCCACTTGTTGTTACCAGGTGTCACTCTGATTTACTCCTCACCATACCCTTTCACTGCTGCAGCCAAAACCCCAGATGAAAATAGATCACCTCATGTTTGATATTATGAAACATGGACTCAAATAACTATGATAAGCATATGGGACATTTAAAAAGTGATTGTGTGTCTGTTTGAATGAGAGTCATCATCATCCCTTGCATTTTCCTTTTTTCTCCAAATGTTTATTTTGTGGCTCTTGTTCTTCACTTGCAAGGGAGAAGATGATTTCAAATGCTCTTTTATCACCTTTATCATATTCAGCCATGCACTAAAGATGTTGCCCTTTTTTTTATCTCCTCACCATCTGTTGATGCAGTAGCAACTTTACTTTCTATATTCACTCTCTCCCTATGTCCCAGTTTGTGGTGTTATAAAATTCAATCAGTGGTCTTTTTCTTGCTTCTAATAGGATGGAGGATTTGGAGTTTGAGTTCTTGGACCTCTCTGGCCTCCATGAAAATGAATTGCGCTCACTGAGAAATCTTCTGTCTCCTAGTAACTCATACACTCCAAAAGACTTGGAAATAGAACACCATCTTGGGAATTCTTATGGACTTGAATTCTTTCATACCCACAGTGACCCCTCTTCTCCCCTCTGTATTGAGGAACAAAGTCAGACTGATTCCAATGTCAGCATATTCCAGACTGGGAAGAGTGACCAGGAAGTTTTCTATCCCCATGCAAATTCAACTGCAAAGGATGAACCTCAGAGCAGTGAAGCACTTTCTCAACGCTGTCCAGTAGAGTTTGAAGTGAGGCATGCAGTGTCTAGACGTTATGAAGCACAGACAGTTTCAGAAGAACCAGTCGGAGAGGATGTTGTTACTGTAGATGGAGACCTGAATGCAAGTCACAGTGAGCCCCCAAAGACTTGGGCAAGCTTATTCAAGAATGGAGCTTCACAAGCATCTTCTGATGCATATTCTGTAAGTGTTCAAGATTTCAGTCATCTGAGTGAGACATTGCAACCTGAGAACAGAAGTAATGAGAGTTTAGTGAAAGTTTTAGCATCCCTTCACTTGGATGATCATTCAGTTTGGTATTTACCTCGGGGACTCATCAACCGTGGTAACTGGTGCTATGTGAACTCAGTGCTCCAGGCTTTAGTAGGTTGTGCCCCTTTTCACAATCTCTTTCGCTCCTTGCCATGGGAAGCCCATGCAGAAACTCAAGTGAAATCAGGTACACCAATGCTTGACTCCATGATCCAACTCCTTTATGAATTTGACCTGATGCCACGTCGTCGTTCAAGCAGAAGTTTGCCTCGTGTGGTGGACCCTGCCCCAACATTTGAGCCAAGTTGTGTTTACCGTGCCCTGTTGGATGTCCACCATGACATTTTCAATGTTGAAGGGCGACAGGAAGATGCTGAAGAATTCCTTAGTTGCCTGCTGAATAGCCTCCATGAAGAAATGTTGAGTATATTGAATGAGGGTGACTCCAAATCTCCTGGGCTTGCCCAGGGCCTCAATGGAAGTGAGGATTATGCAGATGAAAGTGATGATAAGGAATGGCAAGTTCAAGGTCCGCGAAAAAAGAGTTGCATAACTCGTGTCACAGAAACCTCTTCATCACTCATATCTCAGATTTTCCAGGGACAAATTCGTTCCACAGTCCATCGAACTGCAGAACAAACTACTGCAACTTTGCAGCCTTTCTTTACCCTTCAGCTTGATATTCAAGGCGACAGCATCGATAGTGTGCCTGGTGCCTTATCTTCACTTGTGGCCAGAGAAACCCTTGACCATGCAAATGAGAAGCAGATTGAGACAAAGGTCAGTCGCCAAATGGCATTTGAGAGTCTGCCACGGATCTTGATTCTGCATCTGAAGAGGTTTTTGTATGATAAAAATGGAGGTTGCCAAAAACTCACCAAAGAGGTGAAGTTCAGCATAGACTTGGAAATTGGGAGAGAATTGTTGTCTGTTAACATCAGGAATCGATTCCCTCAAAAGCAGCGACAATACAAGTTATTTGCTGTGGTCTGTCATGATGGAAAGGAAAGCTCCAAAGGTCACTATATCAGTGAGGTTTTCCACCCAGGTTACCAGGGATGGCTTCGGTATGATGACAGTTTAGTGCATGCGATATCAGAAAGTGAACTTCTTCATCACAAATCCCCCTGTGTTCCATATTTGTTGATGTATAGGAGGGTTGATACTATTGGCTTGAAGTGAATGCATTCTGCAAGCAAGTGATAAGGTTTGATTTTGTGTTGAGTTTCCTTGCTTGTTTTCGTGTAGTTGAAGGAGATTAATATTTTGAGGATTGTTGAGGAATGATATTTCGATGTACTTGCTCAACAAGCTTTGTGTATTGAGCATAGTCCTGTGATTTCCTATCCATCACTGATAACAGATGTTGGTATTTTGGAAATGAATTATATATGGAAAGGCCTTTGATGTGTTGATCGCAGGAACATATAAGTTGAAACCATAGTTTGTGTCAAGCAGATTGTGTTTAGATTGACATGTCACAAGAGCCCCAAGGCTCTTTCTCCAGTTTCGCATGGTTCATACCTTTAGAGGTGGTATTGGAAACAAAAATGAACCCGATTTTTGTGATATAAAATCTTTTGAAATTATTTGCATTTTGAAATTTTTTATATTTTCAACGTTTATTAATCATCAAACTTGTCAATCTATTTCAGAAAATTTTCTTAGATCCATGCATTTATATCTATTGCCAACGAAATACTTGTATCAGCATCTGCAGATTTCTGTGCAGATAATCCAAAACTATCCGATCTGCTGTCTACCAGGGCCTTGAGAAATCAATTCATTCATTCATACGAACCCTTTCTTGGGAGCATGAAGGCTGGAGGATAGATTCCAACTTGGTAGATACAACTCCAAGCAAGAAATCGAAATAAGTGAAGAGGGGAATTTTTTTTGTCTTTTTATTTTTGAAAAGTAAACTACAAGATGTATTTGCCTGGATGTCAGCGCGAGACTTGGGCCAATGTCTACAGAAATTCTGCTGCTTCACACCTCTCCCCATTTTCTCCAGAAGTCGCTAATGAACTCAGCTTCTGTTCAGGTTTGGGTGCACGTCATCTAATAAATAAATTAGAATGTGGAAGCTTTTAAAGAATCAAGTTTGAGTGGGTGGTGGTCTCTCGGCCTCAACCGCCAACAATCTCCCATCTTCTATTTTATTCTAATCAATCTTCTATTTTCCTCAATTTCTTAGTGCCATTCATTTTGGAAACATGGTCAACTCTTTTTTTATTAGGAAGAAACGCCCTAGAATTCAAACGTTGGAGCATTTTAGCGTGAGCCGGAATTTAATGGGGGCTCTCGTAAAGGTACAATCAAGAAACTTAGCTTATCCACTGCGATGTCCCTGGATCCTCTTCATTACACATTGACCCAACTTCCCATTTCATCCCCTGCGTTTGTCATTTCGCAGAACAGAACTTCATGATAGTGTAACTAATAAATGCATGCAGTGAAACTGTTCTCGATTAAATATCTTTATTGGCCTACATTGGATTTTCCAAAATTCCTTTAAATCTGTCAAGGCAGCGGAGAAGGTCTTTAACTCTTCCGGTTATTTATTTATTCAAAAAACACTCAGGAATGAAAAAAGTATCGAATACGAAATCAGAAAATAAAGATTGCCATTTGCTTCCTGTTTTTGTTTTCCAGGAGAACTTTCAATTAGTGAAATGACCGGTGCCATAGGAAAGTTTGCTTGCGCGTGCAAGCCACATTTAATAATGAACATTTGACTGATCCCAGAGAAAAATCTATCTGAATTCCTCCATGACGTACGAAACACCACAGCGTATGGATTTTCAGAACTTACGAGGTGAATGGTATTGGAATACTGCGCAGGAGGAATGTAGAATAACAAGCTTTGGTGAAACCACACCAAACCACCTTGTCCCGAAGGTGAAAAGGTAGTGTTCCGTTCCATAAAAAATGAACAACCCTGCTCCTTATCACGCAAAAGTGAAGATGGCAAATTCAAGATCAATTTAGAGCCATTGCATGGTGTTACAAATGAATTTGATTATTGATTATCAATTATCTATTACTCGAGGCAATATTATTTCTACGGAGCCCTTGTTAAAGGTGGTACGAATTCATTTGCAACATGATATATGTATGCAGGAACTTTTTTTTTTTAGGGGGAGTGGCCACCTTCAAGATTATAAATCCCCCACGAGATTTGTTGACATATCTAGTAGTGAAGGAGTTACGGAACCAATCACGTCTTTTGGCCTACCCTCATGGATGGTCTTAGAATTATGTGAATATTGTGTATGTGTTGCAATGGCAATGGGGCGTTGCAAAACCTTTTTCTAGGGGCTCCCAGAAAAAAATGAAAACAGCACAAATATAATCACTGCATCAAATTGAAAGTAACTCATTTCCCGTATCCAATTACATATTAAGAAAGGGTGTTGTAAAACCTGCTAGGGATCAGGAACTAAACTAATAATATATAATCAATTACTCGAGCCATCTCGTTCAACACAAGGTTTTGACAGACTTGGAGTACGAGGCAAATCTCTTCGAAAACCTCCGATCATACCCATCGCGTTTGCCGGCGAGTGGCGGGCACACAAACTATTAATGTCATTGGATCCAAAAATGAATTGCTTTCAATTTGTTGCAGTGATTTTATTTGTACTATTTTCAGCTTTTTCTGGGGCCCTCTAGCAAAAGGTTTTGCAACATGCTTTTTATTTCTGTAAAATTTCGAGTGAAGTCCCAGTTAACACTGAAATGAAGAATTTGGCTTATCGAACATTAAGGAGCTTTGGTGAAGGTAGAAACGGTGGACCATACGGCCGTATTGAATGGGTTCCGCAATAAGTTCAATAAAAATCCTTTCTCCAATAAGACCATACTGTGGTTTGATTTCAAGTGCAGGATCTCGTGTAGCGTTGTCAATGCAATGAAAGGACATTCTTGCAGACCTCATTCAGTCCGTGTGAAGGAAAACGCAGGAATTGTTTTGAACATTTGTAGTCGATCGATAACATTGTCCAACGGATGGAGCTGTGGGACGGTGAGTCCGTTCATTTAGGGTGACATGCACCAGATTCGTTTAACTTTAAACTGATTCGTCTTCATAATGGGCGTCTATGGGATAAGTTTATCTCTATTAAACTGATTCCATTGTGAAATCAGATTAATTTAGCTTAAACTGATTCGGCGCATGTCACCCTTAATGGCCTAGAAATATTTCAAGCAGTTATCATGTAAGCAGTAAGCATGTGTGAAACATAGGCTATTCATAAAACACGGAAGAGCTAAAAACCTTGAATAAACTGCGTGCTGTCTTCCTAAGAATTTCGGTTACCTTTTTTGGGGCCACCCTGTATTTCTAGCGTCTAAGAAACCATAATTGCTTCCATATGCCCTCGTCCTTGCCTTTTGATTGCGGCAAACTGAGTGAAAAACAGTATTTCCAGAATTGTTATCGCGTACCCTGCTGGCATATACGATAGAACTTTTAAATAATCTTTTACATAATTTCCAATAACTGCCATTTCCAATGAAGGGAATAAGGTTCTACGAGCATTAAACCGACAAATGGGTTCGGAAAATATTTTGCAGATAGACCACTTTTCCTTTCGGCCCTTCATGCAATAATACCGGGTGGCGGAAAAAATTGCGTCTTGTTTGACTTTTTTAACACTCGTGAAAATGCCAAGTTCGGTTTTTGTTTTAACCACAGAAAAAACAATAAAATTCCTTACCTTCACCCAAAAAGCGGAAACCTTTTTATGTTAACACTTTGACGACTAAATCCGAGTTTCCTCGGATAAACGTACTTGTTTAAATTTACCGCTGTGGCTTCGCTTCTGTTTCTCTGACGAAAAATTCTTGCGTCTTGCGTTCTTGCGTCTGTCGATATATGCATTCTCTGCCACTGTGTCTTTCGCACTGTGCACGTGGAAAATGGCTGGTCCAAGAGAGGCATGAGGTGGTGAAAGCCACGGTCGTGAATGTGTTAACGGTCCTAATGGAATCCGTGGACTTCTGTGGAAGAAAGAGAGCTCTTCATCTCCCCAATTGAAGTTTCAGCATTTGAGCCAAATTAAAGAACTCTTTCCTCCCACAGGAGTCCACGGATTTGCATAGAATTCTCTTTGATAAAAAGCAGAAATCATTCATAGTTTATTGGGGCTTCCAATCGATTAAAAAAATGCAATCTGTTAATCGTTAACCATTTAATCCATTGATTGAAATACTCGAATTTAATTGAGCCACTATTTCCCTCTCAGAATATAGCGAATGAAGAACAATATACCCTTCCGAGTGTGATTGGGCTGTGATTGCTTACCCGCTTAGCCAACCCCTTTACGTGCGCGGAATCAGGTAGACCCGGGTGGAAGTGGCTCTAAACGTAATGGGGACAAGCGTATTGGAAAACTACATAGCGTCTGCTTTCTACGAGTATCCAGACACCCTCTAAGATGAAAGATGTGTGTGTGTGGGGAGGGGGGGGGGGACTGGCTCTTTAGCCTTCGCATAACCCCTTCCTTTCGTCTTTTGACAAAGACTCGCTCCGATGGTTCGTGATGATCCTGTAACGGCATTTATTATTAGTTCCCCCCCCCCCCCCCACAGGCAAATGTTGAGAAATCTTATTTGAAGACTTCGTGGTGTGATCGTCTATCACCTGGAGAAGTTAGTCTCGCAACAACGCAGATCAGAGCGGAACGTATTTTTTTTTTCGTCTGGAATTATAACTCACTACTTTGAATGGGAACGCGTGCACTGAAGCGGACTCGAGGTTTTTCCTCGGGTCGGGGCATTTTTATTATAGACGTGGCGTACTACATGCAATTATCGATCCTCGCCGACTCGCGTATCGCTTGCGGACGCCGTTACACCTCTCGCTCGCACGAAGTCATTGCAAGGAAGTGGAGGAGAGTCAAATGTTCGATGAACGTCGCCTCGAAGTATCTCGACTCCAGGCGTCGGGACGAGACAGAGAGAGGAAAATAAACGATCTGGCAGAGAAGAAAAAGGCATGTTCTAGAGGGAAAAATATATAACCCCCCTCCCCCCTCCCTCCATTCCCTTCCTACATTGCTGCACGCTTGACGCGCCGCTTGGATGCCTGCTCAAAGTTGATAAGGATGCCCTTCTCCCCCCGCGCCCGTTCGAGTCTCACCGCCTTCCCGCGCTCGTCGCGTCCGTGCGGAAGAGCCGAGCCACCGCGACGGCATCCAGGCGCTCTTTTCCGCCTTCTTTGCTCTCGCTTCTCTCGCCATCATCCACGGGTGCATTGCCCTCGTTCTCGTTGCTCTTTCTGAAAGAAATTGCAAAAGGAAGCATATTCATTTGCTCAAGAGTTACGAAGCCTTTTACGAGCCTCATCGGATTTCAGGCTCTAAATTTTCTCATTGGACTCCTCGGGAAAACTTGTACTTGGCATAGAAATTGGAAAGAAAAACAGGCATCCAGAGAGATGTTTCAGAGCCAATTAACTCAATTAATTTAGATTAATTTATTTCAATCACAATTTTTAATTAATCACAATCACAAGTTTTAATTAGTTGCAGCCGGCAATTAGGAGTTCAGGAAGAAATCCAGCAGTGCTTCGCGGGCGCCCCAAAAGCCGGCAGCGTCCTCGGCGCGGCGTTTCGCGGCAGCCGCCGGAGAGGAAGGCTCTGCCGCGATCGAGCGGTTTCGTCGAGGAATTTCAGTGCGCGCCGTGGACCGCTTAAAAGCGCAGCAGCCCCTTAAAAGAATGAATGAATAAATAAACATGCAATTTGGCACGGGATGCGAAACATGAGCTGCCGATGCATGACGAGATGCAAAAAGCGGAATTTCTTGTTGTTATTTATTTGTTGCCTTTCGTTCGAATGACAAACAATTTAAACTTAAAATAAAGAAATGTTATAGTGGCTCTTTGGCATTAAAGAAATTACTTATGCACGCCTTCCAGATATTAGCAAAGACGTATGGAAATCTTGTCCATAACTATGTAGAAAGTGTCCCAAAAACCACCCTTTTTGCAGCGGTTGAAAGTGATAGTTCAGGCCTACGGATTACAGGTAAGGATATGTGAAAAATGCGTCTGTGGAAGCCTTTTCCAAAACTACCGAAATGCAGCGAGACGGTTAATTGCTAATTTTTGCGAAACTGGACAGATTCCGGATGCTCCAAGATCTGGCAGGCCGACAGCCACGACGTTTCTGTCCAAATTGTCAGATTTCAGGAAATGAATTCTTGGAAGCGCTTGGGGCCCAGGGTGCGAATTTTGCTCATTTTGCTTTTAGGCTGCTTTTAGAGTGGATTAAGTTCAGATTTAGATTTAGACTAACATTTAGCAGAGTCGAGGAACAGGCCCCTGGCACGAGAAAGAACGAGAGCCTGGAGAGATCGGCCATCTCGTCTCTCGCATGCCTGGCCGAGAGGTGACGTCACGAATTTTTTATGCCGTTTCCCGAACCGTTTTGGAACGCGTGACGTTACTTTGCGAGGTAATAACTTTCTTTCTGCTCGTAATACCGCAGCCTGCTTTTGGTTCACTGTTAGAATATACGTCAAAGTTGTCGACAATATCGACTTTCTTTCATCGCTACTGTCAACATACGCGCGGATTCATCATCTGTCCAGAGCTGCCCGTCGTGTCTAAAACCCGGATTCCCCGAATCCCCGGATTCGGGTTTTGGCTAAAAACCGGATCTGGAGATCCACGCGGATCGATGCCGACAGCACGAATGCAGCATCGAATTCGGATTGCTGAAATAACTTCTCCGCTCTCGTATCCATTTGAATTTTGAAGAATTGATTTTTTTTTTCCAGCTTCGGAAGAGAAAAAGCGAAAATGGATGTCCTACAGAAATAACAGGAATCTCGCAATGAATATGGTCAAAGAATGCGATTCGGCTGAAATATTAATTTGAAATCGGCAAACCTTGCACGCACAGAGACGTTCAGGTTTTAAGTTAAGAGTTCGGGTTAACGTGATGAGCGAAATGCTTCCGTTTTACGCTCTCTACCTACTTCCAGCTCATACGAAACAATTTTTTTTTTTTGCAAGATTGCTCAGGCTCATTTCGATGCGTCAATTTTTTTTTTTAAAGGGGAAACTGCAATTACCACACTCCATGCATTTAGTAATGTTTTAATTTACCAATTCATATAATTAAGAAAATGGAATAAGCGCCGACGTGGATGCACTTCCATACATTTTCTTGAAGGTGATTCTTCGAAAGATATTCCTGTTTCATCGAGATGCTTCTCGGACGACCCTTGCCACCTTCATTCCGATCTGCGGGTGAAAACAGCCACGAATCGCGTTGAAAACCGGTCGAGTCGAGCCGATCGGCTCAACCCTAAGGTGGGCCGCGTCATTGGCGAATGGTAAAAAAAAAAAAAAAAGTGGGAAAAATAGAACGAGTGGATTTGCCGCCAAGTCGATTTTGAATATCACTTGGTTGTGGAAATCTTTCTAACGAGGGGAATATTTCCTTTAAAAAAAAAAATAAAAAGCTAAGTCAGAAGTACCGTCTTAATTTTAAATGCCCAAAATTGCATCTTAATGCGGCTTAACTTCAGTTAATCTTGGTTACCTATTTTAATCTTGTCTTGGGATTAGACAGCAGCAGGCACCTGCGATTCGGAGAGAGAAATTCCACGTACTGTACCTTTTTCCTCGTGGTTCGAAGATCAACCTATTCCATTAGCATTCATGCAATTTTATATTTTTTTTGTGTTCAACAATAAAATTGAGGCGTCCACACGGACGTCGTGCGCGTCATCTGACGGAGGAGCAACAGTTTCGCCATCTGGCAAGTGCTCGAAGGGAAACAACGTCCCAACGATGCGACGCCAGATGGCAGGCGAATCGCCACCCAGCCGGTCGACCACGGTCCTCGATCGGAAAATCCAGCGAGGAAACCCTACGGCTGATATTTATCGAAATCGACTCCGATTCGAGCGTCCGATCGGCTCATTCTTCATGGTCACCTGCTCGTGAAAATCTTTAAGCCCATTTACTATCGTACCGAACTGTTTTTCACGTTCGACAAGAGCGAAACCCCAATAAGGACTCCGAAAAACGGTGGAATTCGATCGATCGTGATTCCGAAATGGATTCTCGTTCGCCTGTACCGATAGTTGACCGAAAAGTTCCGAATTAGGTTCGAGAGGTTAGGTTAGGCACTCAAAAAACCGCTAAAATATCTATCAATTAAATCCAATGTTTCGGGGGGATTCCTGAAAAATTGCAGTATCGTCCGGTGTAGATGTCTCAAAGTGCAATTGTGTTTCTTGGCTCGCTCTGCTGAATTTCCATTTAAAAGAACTCCAGGTTTTTTACGAAAAAAAAAGTATTCAGGTGAATCCCGAGCCGACGTCTCGAATCGGAGCTTCAATCCAATTCGTTTGGATTTTTTTGCGTACTTCGTTCTCGCCTTCGAGTCGAGTCGAGTCCGTCCTTCGTTTCCACCCGATTCTCCCTTCTGCGTCTCTCTTCGCCCTCGCGAGATCGATCGCATTTCGCTTAGGAAAGAAGCGAAGAAAGGAAGGAAAAGTGAATCCTTCGTTGTTGCATTCGGTGAGTTTCTTCCTGGTTTCGGGCTCCTCACTTCCTACGAGGTTCATGATATTTCTTAGATACGTTGCTAATTTCTTGACGTAGCACCCCCATCCAAGGAGACTCGGGGAAATCCCTCTCGGATCTGCGCAGAAACGCGTTCTCGAGGTATTTGGAATAAAGGGCAATAAACTTTGGCTTCGGAATAAAGGGCAATAAACAGTGTGCACTGATGAAGCACAGTGCCTGGTTTGGTCCAGTCCGGTCAACGACGCGGGTGCAGACAGACACGCTAGTTCATTTCTCATCGTGCAGAAAAAAAAAGGCTGTTTCCCAAGTCCAAAACGACAAATTTGTTTGTGAAAAAAATATCGGCAAGAAAGAAGAAGTTTTGATGACTTTCCCATCCTTCTCGCGATTGGGATCTGAAAAAGGATCCATCGCACCATGAATTGTCAGTCCCCGGGACGTGCAAAACCGATGCCATCCCACGAAGAGTGAGTCTGAATACACGCGCCAATAATCTTCTACGATGGCCATATTACTTAAATGTAAGAGCATTCTGCAGAATCAAGTCAATGTGAATATTTACGTACAGCCACAGGCGGCGATTTGTTGAGAACTTTTTTTTTTGGGGGGGGGGGGGGGTTGAGGG
>CAJPEV010000754.1:0-96076 GCA_905338385.1 Darwinula stevensoni | reverse complement strand
CATTATAAATCCGGTAAATAAAGCAGCATTATCGGATAATGCTCTGTTCAAAAATCCACCCTTAGTGTTCTCGGTAACTCCTGGGAATTGGAGCATCGAATTTCCTGGAGCAAATATGTTTTGAGGGGTGCGAAGCATATCCAATTTCTCTTGATGCCCGCAGAGAGGAAGAGGGAAGGGGCTGAATAAAGGTAATAGGCGCTTCAAAAATGTATTGATGCCAAACGGATGGGGAAAAAAGTCCGGACATGTGCTATCATTTAGCGGTCACTTAGAAAATTAAGTTCTTCGAAATTCTCATGTTTCCTCACTTTTACCCCATCCAGTATATATATGAAAACGCCCTTTCGCCTCCCTATACAAGCAAAACTTAGATAGCCCCTCCTTCTCATTCAGGCCGCATCACAATGGTTTCATTCTTTGAACACATTATGTTTTCCTTGGTATGAACAAGATTAAAATGTCGCGAAAAGGGATGATTCACGATCAGATGATCGGAAGAGTATGTCGCCGAGACAGTGTATTGGCTTCACCCCCCCCCCCCTACGTCCATGGAGTCATTCATCGTCATCAGACGAACCAAAAAAATCACCCTTGTGAAAGGTGTCACGACCTGCATTGATGAAATCGCTCCAGTGGGGAACGAGTTCAATTCGAAAACAGTGTAGAGGCTGTGCTAGAGGTTTATCGAGGATGATGCCGACTTGCGTGGATCTCGCCTAGGTCAAATCGAATACGCTCAGGGAATATGTCGGTCTAGTGTCCTCGGCAGTGGGTTCACGGGCTCCTATTGAAGGTGGAGCGATATATATATTCATTTCTCAGATCAAAAATCTTTTGAGCAAAATATGACCGGACCTAATGTGAGTAGGCCTTGAGCATCTATTCTAATCAGTTTCCTATGACTCGTCATATGTTTTCTGCCACTGCGAAGAGTTCCTCGAGGCTACATCCAGCTTTAGGCATATGGCTGGACGTCTGCGCATGGTTTGGGCTCATTTTTGATGAGCTTAGGTCTGATGTTTAATTCTTCAAACCCCTAAGTGCACCAATTTCATAATTAGGCCAATCAATTTCTTTCAAAAGTTTCAGACGAACGGTGTAGGTTTCGTAGACGTCTATCACGTAATTTCGTAGACACGTGACGTAGGTTTCAGGGGTAACTTCGGTCATGTGAACACCTTGGCAGTGTATATCTCTTTTTATGTACCTCGTACGCTTCGAACTCAATTGACTATGTCCCTGTTGGACAGGCATTATTTTATTTTTGGATCTAGCCAATCTCATGTTTGTTAATAAGGTATACAGATTAAAGGCCACAATTTGACTGCAGATGGTTCAATTATAACTTTGGAAATTAAAGTTTCCTCACTAGTACTTTTGCAGTAATGAACGATGTCATCCTGTTCCTATCCTTGTTCCTGGCCTATGGACAAAATTCCATGTACATGATGTATGAATAATGACCAAAAGAATATATTTTATTCGAATTCTCTCCTTCAGAATACATCAATGTTGAATTGCCCTATAATCTTATCATGAACTTCAAAGGGAATCATGAGCTGATATGCTAGCAAGTCAAAATGACATCTGTACTTAGTAAATCTCTTCTCCTGGTAGTTCCATGTTGTAATTTTGTTCAAGTCATATGTTCTCATTCAAGCATCACCTATACTCACATTGTTTTATGTTAAGCTCTGGTGTTAGGTGTTCTCTCGAGATGCTGCAAAGCAAAGTCTTCTGGTTGGCAAAATTGTTTCTAGTCTTTTAAATTCTAAATTATCAGGAATTGGTGCTAGAACAAAGTCTTTGCTTTGGGATACATATAGACATTGCTGATATGAAGGAAAATGGACTTTAGCTAAATATGCTAAATAGTCATTTTTATACAAATCCACCACATTGTACAAGTCCAATGGTGTTTTTGTCATTTAATTTTTTTCTTCTGTTGAGATTGAGTGTTTAAGATAGACATAGTAGACTTAAGAACAGCAAAGAATTGCTTGTTTATTTGCAAAGATAAAAGAAGGAAAAGAGTCCTCTGGAAGCTTTTCTTCTTTCATAGTTTTCAAATATTTCTTCCTTTTACTTGACTCAACTAAGTTATCCTAACTCCACTGAGACACCAGAAAAATACCCAGAAGAAAGTAGCAATGTTGAAGATCATGCCTTAGCCAGCTCAGCCACTCGTGGGATGCATTACATGCCTGCAGTGTGTAATAGATTTCCAATTCCATTCTATTACATGCTTATGCCTTCACCATCTCCTTGATGAATATTTGAATGCCCTTGGACCATCCTTATGTGAAATGCCACCTTTGCATTCAAGTTAACTCTTATACTGTGGGTCTCTGAATATTTCAGGATTTCAGATATGATGTCTTAATGCAGCAGGAGTAGGGTTTAATGCTCAGTGAGACTTCTTGACACATGTAAGCTACTGATGCCGCTATAACATTATCAGAGTGGATGGAGTGAATCAATTTTTGCAACTTTCAATCAACCATCTTGTTCTATGTTCTTGTTCTATAGTATTAGTCTATCAGTAATCAATTTTTGCTTTGTTGAACCACAGTAAATCATTCACTTATGACTGCAAACTGACATGTTTTGTATAGTTTGTTCAACCAATCTTGCATACCCATATATACCTTGGCCCAAATTTCTCAATGTGACTTCTCAATCAAAGCTATATTTATTGACCTAGGAATTATGGTGTTTTTTGTCTTTGGTGGTCTACATTGATGTTTCTCTGATTGTTGTTGGTCTATGCACCAAAACATTTAAGAAGGTTGATGTACTCTGATAACATTTCTCATCATCATAACAGGTTCTCTGATAACATTTCTTACATTTTGGAGTCCTGACTTGAATTCACCTTATCTTGACATGGTTTATGACATGAACCATATCTTTGTTGACACCATGCCTCCCAGATGATTCCAGAAAAAAAAAATTAATTCCACCTATGCCAGGTAAAGGGATAATCCCTTAATCCTCTGAGCATCAGGGATAGTCATCAAGGGGAAGACTTGAACCTATAAATTATGAGAACTTGGACATATTCTCATTCCATCTTCACCTTGAAGGCTGTTGAGTTTTACTTGTGATTGCTACAGAAAAGAGCTGTGTTACATTCTTGCATGAGCATGTGCTGCTACAGAATGTGGATGAATCATTGAATTGCCAGAGGTGTGGAATGTTGGTGAAATCCACAATACGCAAGAAGAGGCTTACTAATGGTTCTGTCAAAGAATACCACACATTGAGGTGCACAAGACATGGATGTCAATGTCACCAATCAATTCGCAATGGGAAGGACTTCTTTAAATTCACAGATGTGAATGGACATTGCAATAGCCAGCTTTCCCTTCAGAAGGGAACTGTGCTACTACTGGGCACTGAACATGTCACAAGTAACTGTTCACTGTTAACGGGTTGTGGCACCCACATCTTAAATTATTGGTTTAACTTGTGTCGAGATGTGTGTTTTGTCTTGACTGTTTTTGACTTGAGAGAGCCAATGGGAGGGGATGATCAATGAGTGGAAGTTGACAAAGCTCTTCTCTGGGAAAAATGAAGACCAATGGTGATAGGCTTCTAGCTGCAGCCTATCACAACTGATCTGCTGAAGAGCTTTCATCTGAAGACTCAGATGCAGGAGGAATAGAGAATAATTGTAACCATGGACATCGATTGTTGGGGCTATTTGGACCTCCTGGAACCATGAATTAGATGGAAGGAAGATCATCAAAAGATGCTATTTTGTAGTTAATCATCGTGTTCAGGAAACTTTGCTTCCAATCATTCAAAATGAGGTTGCACTAGGAACATTGTATCCAATGGGTAGGCTGCTTACACCACATTGAACCAGTATGGATATCAACACAAAACTATGAACCGCCAGACAAATTTTGTCAATCCTATAACTGGTGCATAGACAGTTGAAAATGAAGAGTCTTAGGAAAATGCACAGCACCAACCAAGACATGCCTCCATGACATATGTAAGAATGTTGGTGGTGCTCAATTAACCATCACAGTGATGTTTTCTTAAGCCAATTGAAAGACATTCACAGAGTTTGTATGAGAGTTAGATTGACAAGTTCACAATGCTCATTGTGTCTCACTACAGTGAAGGGTTATGGGTATTGTGTGTAGACCACCAAAGACTGGTCAAACATCAATAGATATAGTGTGTAGACCATGGCCTTATGTAGACCACTGATGACAAGAATGCTGGAATTATGCCATAGATAGGTGAGGGGTTAACATGTATATGAGTTATCTTTTTTTTATATTTTCTTTGTGTTTTTCATTTATTCCTCAAGGTGCAAAATTCTTATGCCTGGAACCAGAACATGACCTGAGAGCTTGACCAAGTCAGCAGTAATAAATTTCTCAATGATTTATGGTAGATCATTTTATTGAGAGATTACTTAGCATATTGATACATACATACAGATTATATAGCATATATTACTTAGCATAATAGAATGGGAGTCTGCCAGCTCACTGGAATGTTAATGTATCAGTTGGGGATGTAGAAAACATTAATAGAGTGATGCTTCCATAATTTTACCCCAACCTACTTCCCCCCCCCCCCCCCTAAAAATACTAACCAGTGTTCCTGTCTCTTTATTACTTGGCACTTGATTTTTTGCACCTCTTTCATCTTATATTTTATGCCTAAGCATGTACAATTTTAAAACAGTGATGATCTTATGTATTAGTTATACCTTCCTACTTATTTCATCAAGGAAGAGTATATTATATGCAGTCATCAGGTAGCCTTTAACTAGTTATCTTTCATGATAAGTGCAATGCTGTATGTATGTGAATTGTGATGTTCATGAAACATACAGGTACGCTGACTCCATCCTTGGAGGATTTTGTGTCAATTTGAGCTCCAATTGGCAGAGGTGTGCATGTTTGAAAACCCTTTGAATATCTTTGAGTGAGGATGCTCTTCTGATTATTGAGGTGAGTCTTTCTTATCAGCTGAATGATATTTCATTGCAAGTTTTGGTTCAGAATTGGTCTCTACCAGTACCCATCCTTGAGTCCAGGCTATAGTCAGCTTAACACTTGAGAGCATTTAGGCCTAGCCTGTAATTCATCCTCAAAAACAAGGATTGATCCATGGATATACTAGTTCATGGCCCTCCCAGCTCTTTTCTACAATTGCATATTCCTAACTCCTTGCCAAAAAAGAGTACATTGAATCAGAATTGTCAATGGTGTTTTTCTGGTCATGTCATGATGACTTATTTTAGTATAAGTAACCATTCTGTGCCTTTTTTTTCCAGATGACAGAATCATGGTGTTTTATAAATTTTATATTGGGTTCACATCTTGAATTGTCTGAGGCAATGAGTTTAAATATTTTTAATTTACTATGCAGGAATGATTTCCAATCCTCCTTACCCATACTGGCTTTACATATCACAAGCCTATAAGTAACAGTGTTGCCAAAAAAAAAGTCGTTAGCCTGTTCTATGCTTCATGACTTCATTGAAAGTCAAATTTTCATGTTTCTATTAAGTCTTAGCTTGGTTGGGAGTATTTTTCAGTTTTTTTGGAGAGCAGCAAATTAACAACAAAAAAAAGCTTCAATGACTCTTTTCTTTTTGACAATGGGGAATTTAGGTGCACATGGTATGCCTGGCCACCCAAAGAGGATAGTTACTAGAATATTATATGTGTGAACCTAATGTTCAGCTGTTGATATTTATATACTACCATGTCCAGGATTAACTGCTTTTGAAGCATGAAAAGCAGCATTTATTTAACGTATTAGGGGATATGATATGATCATACAAGTGAGCCATTTGTTTTTTATCACTTCTTCATACTACTTTTGGGAGCTGACAGTTGTGTTACTGTGATGTCGCAGCATGTAATTCTTTATGGGTGGAAGAACACCCTTTAATGAGTCTCATTACAAATCCAGGACATGCTCTGGACCACTCTTCCTTTCTGAATATTGATACATTATGTTTTTGTCTATAGACCAGTTTTCCTTACCACCATTCTATTGGCAAGTCACGTTGTGTTTGATGGATGTATTTGTTCTAAAATGGCTTAATTTTAAATTCAGAACCTCCTCATCAATATGGATAAGTTTAAGGCTGTTGTGGCAAGTGGGGGCAGGGGGCTTAAGCAAATGACAACCAGTAGCTATGAAGAGGAGGGGAGTCCTGAGCCAGTAATTTGCATATTCTGTGTGCTTTGTGTTTGGGGGAATGAAAAGATTGATGCGCTGCAATACTGGGTTGGGATAGCTCAAGTTTCCAAAGGTACTTCTCAGGAGCTCTTCCTTGCTGACAGGGGTATGTATGAAAGCACAAATCATTTGACCTTGCACTCTTGCTCTGCCTATTGTCCATCTTCTATGAAGTTGACTTAAATTGTCGTACTTCCATTTGCCACTGGCGTACCTCTAATAAGCCCAATTAGTGTTGCAGAGATGCTTTTGAATTAATTCACTAGCTGTCTTGCAAGTGGTGAAAATCATGGCTTTTTCCTGTTCCTGCAAAATCTACAACATATTGATTGTTATCCCTCATCATATAAGGGCTGGTATGGGATGCTACTAACCTTTATTTTTAAGATTACTGTTGCATCTGATATCCCTTCAAAATTGACAATTTGTCATGTACCAGTAAGAGATCAATGTGAAGAAAAAGGCTGAAGACTCAACAAGACAATACATTAGAATTTTGCATTGCCTCATTGCAGCTGTGTAGGTTCCGAAAAAAAGTCAAGATGAAATGCTTTTCTTTTCTTTACGATATGTAGGTGTGGAATGGTGAGACAGGATATGGAAGAGCCATCTGCCAACCAGTAAGAACGATAGTGTATTTTATTTCTATCCTGAGTGACAGTGGCTTTCGCGATCACTTCCCGCTTCATATTATTTCCATACTCTGCGTAATTGGCCGTCATATGAATGCAAACGAGGACTTATAGTATATTTCATATATCACCGACATTTATGGAGATAGTGATGGGTATCCCAATTGCCTCGAGGGCGTGAGAGCTGGGGATGACTCACGCATCCAGGCGGTGAGATAACGGGCTTTCTTCTCCCTCTCGTTCTTCATTGGTTTCCTTCCTTCGCACCGCCGAGAGGATTGTTTTCCTTGGCATGGATCGATTCCCACCCGTTGAGCAGGGCAGTTCTCACTCTGTCTGACGTTTAGTGGAGTCCGAACTCCGCCCTGCATTCGATCATCAGGGTGTCGCCGTGTCATTCTCATAAAGCGAAGAAGGGTGGTTATCCATGACTGGATCGTGCAGTATAATGCGTGCGTGGACCTGCATGTCATTCAGTCGAACGATGCTTGCGTTGCGGGGCTTTTGGCTTCAGTGCATGTGAGCCACTCGTCATGCAGACTGGCTCCGTCGTCCTCGTGTTACCACCGATCCGTGTGATGTGACGACCTGGCCTCAAGTGAGCTAATTTTTTTGGCATTTCCGTGATACCCTCCACGTCGGATCTTTGGATCGACAAAGGCTATCTTGCGAGCCAGGTAGGCTTTCGGATTAAAAACCCGTTCGGTGTCTCGGTGTCATGTTATTCATATGCAATTTGTGTAAATATTGGACGTTTCGAGGAATTTTTACGTTTATAACGGAGTCCTTCCCGTGGCAGTTATAGTGGCTTTGCAGAAACACCTAATATCAGGACTTTGAGGCAGTGTTTCTCCAGAAAGCCGGTATGCCGATGCAAGTTCTTTTATGCCTGACGCTTGAAGAGAAGTTCGAGAATTTCCGTGCTTATGTGGCACTTTAATCATTGTGCGCCAAACAGAAATTTCATTCTGGATGCATCGGCAAGTCACGTGCCGATACCGAAGTGGTGCTTTCTAAGATTCTAAGCTGGAAACATCCCTTAGCTGTGGGTAGCGTGAGCGAGGTAATTATGTTTGCTCCAGTACCTTCTAAAAAAGAAATTCATATCTGTGAAAACAGGATCGAGAATTCATGCTCCAATAATCACTACCTCCTATTGCTGCAAACTCTTAAGGGAATGCTCCACAAAAGTCTGTCATCCCTGGACTTCGCGGCTCCAGTCAATACCGGCGGGCATTCGAGGCTAGAATCGTTAGATGTCGCCGGATGGAATGGCGACTTCGTAGGAGCAAGAAATGAGGTCGCATATTGATTTTCGGCGTATATGCCTTCCAAAACTCATTTGCAATCTCCATCTGCCTTCCCAGTAGGTCATTGAAATGCAAGGGGGTCGCGATGCCTCTGATGTATCTCGTGGGAAAAGCTTCGAATTTCCTCTTTCACGGAAGCTTATTCTGTCTGGATCGGTGACTCTTGCCATCACAAAGGGACGAAATGAGATTTTGTTAATCGAATCTACCGCTTGAAGAGATAGTTTGATGTGAAGAAGAGGGGGGATATTGGCTTTCGATAAGATCAACGTTTTTTTCATCCCAAGAAGTTGTCTTTTTTTTTTGCCAAAAAAAAAAGACCTTGGGATTAAGGGAGAAAGAGTCTTGATTTGCATTTCGGTTTTGGTTTGCTCAATCATACGTTCCAACGATAACGATACTGAAGAATGTTGACCAGGAATAGGACTTTTCCTCCGCTTGTTTTTTTTTGTTGCAGCCTCATCGAGGCATGAAACCCATATAGGACCACGAATCTCTTGGGAAGTATGCGATTGGTGAAATTTAAAAACCCCTTCAAGTGCTTAGTTTAGCATTTTCATAAGGTACTTTTAAGTGCCGATTTTTGCATCGTAAGCCAATTTCATGTTTGTGTCTTTGATTTTTATGCGCATATTTCATGAATTTTTAGTTCGTGTCCCCGCCTGTATGAAAACGGAACTTTTGGTTCATATCCTGGTAGCTTTTATAATTCAGCGAAGACCGAAATGCCCCCGCTGTATCGCAAAGAAAATGGAGAGAATATTGGATGGGATTCATTTGGAACTGTAAATGAAGTTGTCCCTGTGAGAGATCGCAGAGGGTAGATGCGTCTTCGTTTCAAAGTTAAGTTCCCGAGGGAGCCGGTTTCATTTCCCCTTCCGGAGATAACCGCATTCCCCCCTCGTAAGGAATCGATGGGTCAATCCGGGTGAGGCTTCGCGGTTTGCATAATTGAGTCGTGCCTTCCTGGCAGGTGGTGGTCCGTCGTTTGGCTTTTAATTTCTTTTTCGTCTGGGGAAGATATTGGATCTCTTTGCTCTGCCGCTTGGGAGAGGGCCATGAATAATTGAGCGGGTGCATCGTGAGTCCGCGACAGTGATTCTCGGAAATGTGGCTTTGGGCCGGATGATGAAAATCTCAAGGGTCGGCAGTGCCTCTTGTATCTTATGGAGGACATTTTTTTAGACGACGATGAAAATGAATTTTAAATTCATTTTCGGCATTCTGTTTCAGGATTGCAGCATTCCTTCGTAGGTTTCGTCGTTTGAAAGACGGAAAATGGGAATTCGTTCTGGAACTTGAATTTCTGCATATACGGCAGGAATAGGCATTTGGGCGCGCTTTTCTATAGGTTCCGCGCGGCGATTACTTCCACTTTCTCTTCAGTGGAATCTCTCGCCTCCGCATTCCGATTCACTATAATTACAAGATGTGATTTAATCTTTGACCTACACATGGTTGGGGTGAAAGTGCACTGGGATGACTTTCCACCTGTAATTTTCGCGACAGATAACCATGTCTGCCTCAACCCTTACAAAGAAGAGGCAAGATTAGCTCCCAGTTTCACTTGCCCACCCCGTGCAAGACGGAATGATGGTTTCTGAGAATGACTTGAAGTTCACAAAAATTGCAAGGGGGAAAAGTAAGCAAGTCTTGAAAGGAACACATTTACAGATCCCACTGGAAGAGCGAGAGCTGAAGTCGCATGTTGAGTCGCAGCTGAACGTGCTGGAGACTGGGGGTGTCAGCATGAGGAAGAAAGAGAAAAATAGTGGCACAGAGAGACCGTCTCCAAATCCAATTTTTGGCAAGCGGAATTGATATGAAAAGTTTCTGTTCTCTGTCGTGTGGTGTCATACGTCATATGAGGAGACAATGTGTTCCTCTGCGAGCAGCTTCTTCCGATGGTTTTTTTTTCTCGTGTTAGTTGTGGTCTGGTTCGTGTATACACCGTCATGGTGTACCATCTTCATGAGTATGAGTACTCTATATTTAAGTTTCACCAGACAATAACTATTCCTATCTCCATGGAGAACTGTTGGAAGTTCGCCCCTTGTGCAATCTTGCCCCCGTTTATCCGGATGAGAAAAACGGACAAATGTTGCAACTACCTGTCAATTACGTCTCGGGAGCGAAAGTAGAAGACATCAGTGTGACAGGGATGAAACAGCCGTCAAATTGCAAGCATATTGGCGTGTGTCAGCTGATCGCGCACCTGGCAGAGGTGGTGTAACAAGCTCGGCATCGAGCTACGCGTCAAGAGCTAATTATTCTGTGACAGAACTTTTTTATGTGCCTTGATTGAGGGTGGAGTTTTAGGTCTTTACCTGCTGTCCTTTGTGTCCTTATTAAGAAAATGAAAATTCATTCCCCTCCCCCTCAAAAGAATCTCCCATGACAGCCCGCAGTCAAAAATTTGCATTACAATGCTCTCTATAGCAAAATTACTCTCATTGAAGCTCTGTATTTTTACCCGCAATCGCTTCGACTTCATGCCAGCCCTCCGAGGTAGAGATTTCGAGGAAAACTAGCCCTTCGACGAACCTCAGATTCGGCTAACGACCTTGAGATTCCAGTCGCTGCATCCCACATTCCGTTCCGCATCCATGAGTTTCCCCCGGAAAGGACGGGGGAGGACGCTTCCTTCAAAGCGCCGAAAATGACATTTCCATGATTTCCCTGCCGAAAGCAGATGTTTCAGAGTGTAATTCAATCTTCGTGGGAGGAAGCAAATTTCTCCGGCGCAGCTGACTTTATTTTACAATAATCCTTCCAAAGACGACTTGCAGATGTAGCAGTCGTCGTACAAAATTGCCCTTTTCCATCCGATTCTGCCTTGACATTCCATTCCATGCCTTCGCATAAGTCTCACATTTGATTCGGTTGTCTTGACTACCAGACGAATTGGTTTCCCGGTGGTAACACTTACTGCAGTGTTTTGGGAATATGAGGCAACGGTGCAATCGATTCGCTTTGGAGTTCTGCCGTTTGGGGGGTCTCGTGCAAGATGCGACCTAGTGCTGACATTTTTTGCAAATTCGTTCGGCTACAGCAAAGCTCTGAAAGGTTATCGAAAAGAAGTTGGAAATTGAAAATCGACGAGGGACTTCAGTCCCTGTCCATGTCCATTTTCAATATGCAACTGGTTTGGGGTGATTGCTCGAACCTTTGCTTTTGCGGGGTGAATTTCAGTTATATTTCGCGAATCTCACCCAATCTATCAATAAATGCAGTTTGCAAGTTTCGTGGAAATGGCAGTAGTAAGAGCAGAGACCTCATATCCGCTCACAATTATTGGGGATGGAAGTTCATCATCGTACTAATTCGATGGACCTTGGGGTTATCGCAAATGGGATTCTTACTAGCCGAGATTTCTTCCTTCAGATGCCTCGAGGCGATACTGTATTCAGAGCGACAGGCTCCGTGTTAATCAGCAGCGCATCAGCATCTGCAAAAAATTTTGAACGTTTGATTGCATAAGAATTTTCACGTTGTGAAAATTCATTCATGAAGCCTTTTTTGGTGTTTTGGGTGCTTGTGTGTTTAGAGGTCCTAAAAACTGCTTGACAGCTCAAAATTTTTCTTGATGTATCACTGCGGAATTTGAGGAAGGAAACCCCAGGGTTGCCCTAATTCCACGTCCCGTGCTTTCTGTGGAGCTGCAGGAGGCTGTTCCTGCGGTAGCATAGATGATCTCCATTACGTTGAATCCCTTGTGGGCCTCATCTCACTTGAAGATGGGAAAATTCGATTTGGAGGGGATCCGTATTGATCGAATCTTCGCGTGAAGGCCACGAAAAGAACCTCAACCTCAAGAACCTTCCTCGATGCCGTCCATGGAGCATGCGAAATCCTCGGCCCTCGAAAGTAAATAAAAGTGAGTGGGGAGGAATTGCAAGAGGATTCAAGTACACAAAGGAAGGTTCTTGACCCGCTGCTCATGTTAGGAAGGATGGATGTTTTTTTTTTCTTGCCGCTTTTCTCTGAAGAAAGCTCCTTTGGAATGAGAAATTCACCACGACTGTGTGCTCTGGTCTTGATATCCGAGTCACCACGTGTTTGCTCGTCCTTGATAATGCATTTAGACAGAGGAGATTATTTTCCAAATGACGTGGCAGGGGGAGCCATTCTTAGCTTTGTTCTCTCCGCTTTCCTTGCATTGATCGATTCTGGGTTTCACGATGTGGAGGCGAGCCCCCGTTTATGCGGCGTTAGGGACCCTGCGCCAGACCCGGGACCTGGCCGGTTTGTAAGGACCCCATCCACCAGCCCTTCCGTTCCGACATTCTTCCCTTGCCCCCCCGTCCACCTCCTCTCTGCCATTCGTGACTGCTCTTGGCACTGTGTCGGTCTGCTCGATGTCGCCGGGCCGGGGATGTCCAAGACCCCGAGTGCCTATCGCCTGTAAGTTAGGATTCATACGTGGGACGTGCGGGAGATGGATCGCGGTAGTGGGTTATGATGCTCGTGGAAGTGGATTACGATGCTCCGTCGTGTTATTGCGCCTTTTTTTTATGTCTTGTTTCTCCGTCGCCTAGTGATACCGATCACGTGTCCGCTGCACGAAACTCCCATGGAATGAATCCTCGCCCTTTATGACCTGCCTGCTTTCAGATGGTGGTCGATGTCGACAGCGTGGCCGCATTCCCAGTAACAAGACAATACGACCCATGTGCAGAGGGCTCAACTAACACGCTGCTGACTTTCATGCGATATTGATGTCCTTTGGAGAGAATGCACGCGAACACAAAGTTAGTATCTCGTTCCTCGGGGCGTTATGCATACAAGTTTTGGAGCGTGCCAACGACAGGCGTTTATCGTCCGTCATTTCTTTATTTATCGTTTCATCGTTTGTTGTTCCGCAACTTTCCTCATCCGCTAATCAAAACACGACTTCGGCAATGCTCTTCCTGACTAAAAATAGCCCTTAAGAGGATCCCGTGTCACGAGAGGATTGGGTCTATCCTCCATTAGCATGTCGGCGCATCTCGACTTTCAGAGAACGTATGAACCTGCGGCTCGCTCGCAAGCTCATTAATATATATTTTTTTGTATGAATTAGCCTACAAAGCAGGCTAATGTATAGCTACACTATAAAGGGAAAGAATAGTTGCTGTCTCTGGGGAAAATCAAAATCGATGAGCTACCTGACTGGAAAATGGAAAAGGGAGGAAAAAGGATGCTCCTCATCTAAAAGTTTCACGTACGACGGCAAACTTGGCACGTTATGACGAAGTTCTTAATGCGAAAAGAAAGGGGTGCTGTCGTCATTTGAAAATTTTCTTCCTTTTGGCCAGATAAGACGCTAAATTTGAATCCCGGATGAACTTCTGGAATCACCCACGATATTTCCCCCGGGACAGGTTTCGAAAGCTTTCACGTAAACTGCCTTGATTCCTACAATCCCCATTTCCTTTCAAAAGGATATAGGTGATGGGTTTACTGGAAGTCCGTCTCGACGGATCCTGTCCCATGTGCCCATCCTCTTTCCCGTTGACAACTCGACTCAGAGCTGACGTGATTTTTAAATAGTGCATATTTTAATACTTGTTGATTGATGATTTAATCTCATTTCTATGCACTGGGATCCGGGCGGACCTCAACCCTGTTTTTATGTCATTCTGTAAAAAAACTGAAGAAAACTACGGTACATGAGTTCCAAACAAGTTTAATTTCGTAAAAAGCGGGATTAAATAAAACTCTGAAAGGTTTACATGATACCATATGTTTGGAGATTTGCCTCGCGTTATCGCCTATTCATGTTCATTCATGCGAAGAAAGCGAATAGGGGCAAACTGGCTTTATTTATGTTAACTCTGCCAAATTTGCTTCTTTTTTTTTTACTAGTATGCTTCGTGATAGCTATCTTGTCCACAAGCTACTTTTTATTTTCCGTTTGAGAGAAACATTGTCAATCGCAGATTTTTTAGCCAGCGAAGAAGTAAAGTTTTGAGATTCTAGGTTTTTCGCATTTTGCTTTTTGCCAATATTTGCCAAATTCCATTTTTAAAGCTCAGAAACCGTGTTGCCTCTTATAGCGCCATTCAGTCTCGCGTGGGCTCGAGGATATTCCAACGGAAGCGTTCCAGCCCGAGTCGAGTATCATGGAGGACAACTCGGTTATTTTTATCGTTTAGATAACAAGTCCTGCTTAACTGGCACGTGGGGTTGGGGGAAGAGCTGCTTCTGAAGATAGCGTTACGGTGATGACTCTTTTCCGAGAGGGAGGGGAAATATATGGCATTTCCATCGACGGAGGAGGAGAGAGGAAAGTATCGTGTTCGCTCTTTCGTTTTATTGAGACAAATGAGACATCCCGGTCGTCCACTTTCATGAGGGTAGGCTCCTGTCTCCTTCCCCCTTCTCTCTTCCACGTTCTTTTGGTGTTCCCTTAATGTGAGAATGCGGGTGGACCGCATATCGGTTGGCCGTGACACGGATTCGGCGTTGCAGTCGAAACCGACAACGCTCGGGGGGAGGAGGGGGAGGGGGAAGGGGAAGGGGAAGGGGGGAGGAGAGAGGAGAGTGCCCTGACTTTCGGTTGCATGATGGGTGCGATTGGGGGGTCTGGGTCCAATTCCGCTCCTGTGATATGAGGTCCGTAATGTCTCTTCCTGGCTATCCATCACTCTGTATGAGACATCTCAGGATTCTGAAGGCTCTTTCCTCCCACGATTTCAGTCGAAAACCAAAGGGACCTTGAAACTGTTTTTCGTATTTTGGTAGTGTTAATGTCGTGAATCCGGGAAAACCTCAAGCCTGGAGTCAAAATGCCTCCGCAGACTGCGGATTGCGCAAATGGCAACGAGCTAAGCTGTGGAAAAAAAAAGAATGATTTATGTGTTGGTCATTTTGCCTGCGGGCATTTCACTCCTGATAACTGCCACTATCTAAAAAAGAGAGGGAAGTGTCCAAGGTCGCTGGGAATACCACACGCGTTTACGTTCCACCCACCGCCTCACCCCAGCTCCGTTCGCTTATTGCGCCCGTCCTTGTTTATTATGCGGTGATGAAATGGAACGATTGATTTCACGAGCGTGGAATCATGGGGTGGAGTCCACCCGTGAGTTCGAGTCTGTCGTATAAATTTTCAAGCATTTTTTTTTTTCCCATCCCTGCGGAACTCGTTTCCCTTCTTCGAATCCCACGTCACTTGCTAACGCGGGTATGTCCAAACTGTCTCCTTTGAAATCCAAATGAATGCGTGTGTATGAGAAGGAAATTCCCAGCTTCCGTCATTGTAAGCGGCTACTCAGGCAATATAATCCCTTGCATTCAGATGATATGATGAATGAGGAGTCGTCTGTTCACAAAATAAGTGACCGAAACCTGAAGATCCCTGCATGCTCACGATCAGCCAGGGAATCTGGGAAAGTGCCCGTTATCTGAGGGAAGAGTCAATGGCAAGTTGGTCATGAGTGACACGATGCGTTAGTTCATTGACCTGATAACAGAGAAACGACCGTAGTTTCTTTGAAATTTCTCGCCTATTCACAGGAGTCGCAGGATCAAGAAAATGTGGAATTTATTGATTAAAAATGTGGACTCCTGTGTGAGTCTCGCGGAAACTCATTTAGGATTTCTGGGGGATCGCCAGGGAATATGTGCATGCTTTCGTAGCCAATGTGCTTTTAATGAGCTGGATTGACCCATTACATCCAATGGGGTTCGTGCTTTTTTTATTTGTACATAATACTATAACATAAATCTTAAAATGTATATATATCTGTGTTTCGATCTTGAGAAATGCGCTTAAAGTGCATTGATTTATTATATTTCACTAGTTTTTTTTTTCAAGGGATAATCAATAACCATGAAAATATATTAAATCATCTAGTGCTGTCAAATGTGCTTTGTATAATGTAGCATCGGTCACACGCGTCATGTGCCCGTCTTTTTATTTCATTGTTTTGCCGTAATTGCGTGGCAGGATATGAGGCCTGTAAGAAAGTTCTGCGAACCATCATCATTCTGCCTTGTATGCTCCCCTCTCGTTATTGCATCCGATCCTACAATGTGCGATTCCTAGAATTCTCTCTTTCTTCAAGCCTATCCTATATAGCCCAGTCGTCGACATCCTTCTCCCTGTGTATTGCAGGAAGAAGACCGAGAGCATGGGAGGGATGGCGAACATGAGCCAGGAGGAGATCGTGTCGTCGACGAGGACGGTGTTCCAGGGGTTGGAGGCTCTACGGGGGGAGCACAAGTCCATCCTGTCCGGACTTGAAGGTTCCCTTCGAGCCGCCCAGCAAGAGAGACTTGATGCCCATTTAATGAGGGAGAAGGCCTCCCTCGTGCACAAGTCCCTGGAGATGATCGAACTCGGCATCGGGGAAGCACAGGTACGTTCCCCTCGCTCTCGCCTTTGTCCTTTTTCCACTCGGTATGTCGGGTAAACGCTCAAAATTTCATTGCTTCAGCTGTTTGCATTTTTGTGTGAATAGCGGCAGGAAAGCCCATTTCACTTGTGGTTACTGTTGTGCTTGAGCAGGCATTGACCGAGTAGCGAAAATTTCTCTACCCTAACCACATATCCAGAGACCGATCTTCCCTTCAAGGATCTTTTTTTTTTTTTTTACTTTTAAGATATATTGAAACAGAGGGGGTGCGTTCTTCCTGCTGTCAAAGAAGGCCTTCTCCACTATTGACTTCCTTTGTTGATTTGTATTGACATCTCACATTACACTCCGCGTCTCAACGCTAAGAAGTGTAAAGTCGAAGAAAGCAATGGCATCAACAATGTTTACGATCTGGAGTAATGACTGGGCCAACTCGTGGCACATGCAATGAGGGGAATCTGATAGATAGGGAAATCCTAAGAAATGAGTTTCCGGGCCGCTAAGAGCTCCCTATCCAGGCCGAAGGGATCACGATACACCAGTAATGGATTTCCTGCTCTATTCTTTCTCTCCTGCTTTCCTCTCCGTGATTGTGGATGATATGGCGATGTTGGGGAAACGGAGACGTAATTGTTTTCCCTCCTGGCATCACGCGACATTCATGAAATGCTGCCCCCCGCCTTTCTCCCGTACTTTGAGGCATAGGCGACCTGTGCCCTTTATCCGCATCGTCATGGCAACATCGGGGAAAGGGTAGACGACTCGTTTCATCATACATCCCTTTAGGAGCTTCGTGGCCCGCTCTATTTCTGACTCATTAATGCCAGTGTCGATGATTGTTTTTCCTCGGTCAATACATCCACGTCCATCCATGTAAGATGAAGAACCCAATCTATACACCCCTCGGAGCTATGTTGATTGGTCTCTCTCGTAGGCGTTTAATGCCCACGGATGTGACACCTCCGAAGAATAGAGTGAAGTTCATATCTTCGAGCACGGAAGTCATCTCATTGCTTTTCCGGATCGTGAATCTAAGAAGTCTATGCGTGACTGGAGGATCGTCTCATCTCTTCTCTCGAGTAGAGATCATCTTGGCATATTCTCCCTCGATAAGAAGAGGGCGAAGGAATCTCGAGGGAGATTGCTCATTCAGGAGAAAGGCGAAATTTGCGTGTATTTCTTTTCCCTTTCTCCTTGTTTGCTCCAGATCCACTTGTGCTTCCCTCTGGGATGGTAGGAATATGGGACATTCCTGGCCTCGACTTGGAGTCTGGCAGGGAATTCGGAATGAGGCTCAGCCAACCCGCGAACATTTTTCATTTACTCTTCTCTCGCGTGGATAATCGCATTTTCCGGTCAGGGAAAGGCAGTTATGGTCCCTGTGGGAGGTTATGGATAGGGTTTTTTTCTTCAGGAGTGTCAAATCCTCACAGTTGACTTCTGCCCGTCTCAGGCCTCCTGGAAAGTGGGATTCATCTTCCCTGGAAAGTGGGATTCATCTTCCCAAGGAACACACTGCTACACATACCTTACTTTCTAGGTGGAGTTACTAGCAGAGGTTTTATTTATTTTTTCACTCACATTGAGGCTTCATCTCTTTGTTATTTTACGGTCAGTTAGGTTCCCTTCACGGACGCGTGCCTGCCACAAAACCTTCCGAAAGAAAAGCCACCTGGGGCTTGATGGGTATCTTCCTGTGATAGAGGAGGCATGGATGAAGGCGTGCATTACAATGAGGGCCTTCAAAGCCTCAATCAGAAAAAGAAATAATGCACGGTCATTCGGCGTAAGTGTGGTCAGTACCCTTCTTGTTAGGAGCGCAATATGTCATCAATGAAGTATGCCTTGAGAACTACTACGTCATGCCCATCCTGCATCGCATGACCAGTCAATTCCCATTTCTTCAATTGAGAGATATGTTCAAGGCACTCAAGTATTTTGTATTCGTTCAGTGCAGGGGCACTCACAGAGTTCAGAGAAGTGTTACTGGGGTACCTTCTCCAGGTTAGGGTACCTGTCCAAAATCTATGGGAGTTGACATTTGATTCTTGGATCATCATTGGTTACAGATTCTTAAGCTAGTCTACATGTAAACTGTTTCCTAAAGTTTTTCCTAAACTACTTCATCAAGAAGATGCAAATTGGGGATGATTAGATGACCTAATTTCAGGTTCTATCAAGTCTGGCATGTGCATCACAGAAACAGGTAACCAATAATTACAGCATGTGACACATTGTTTCTGGAAGATGAATCAACTGCTACAGAAGATTTCAAACCTCAGAGAATGAAAAATTGACTCTGGAACAAGACTGGTTTGGACCCTTGTGTTAATGCATATTGGGGAACACTCCAGAAAGAGTTTACTGGAAAACCATATTTTAGAAATTTGTATTCACAGGTGAGAGTGAGTGATTATCCAAAAGTGAGATGCTGTCCCTTAGCAATTACTTTTTGATAAGGATAATGATTGGTAGCAGTCACATTCAACAGGTGTTGTTGAAAATGGTGAAACATAAATTGAAGGTTTTTCTTAGCATCTTTGATTGAAAATGACAAAAACAAAGGAGTTTGTTTCCACCTACAGATGTTTGCTTTCTCCTTTTTTTTTCCCTCATCTTTTAGTTTAAGTAGTTGGGTGCAGCACCATTTTCCTGCTGATGACACCCTCCCTGTTCCCCTAAAATAGGGGAACCTGAATCACTGGAGGAAACACTGACATCAGTATATAATGCAAATCAAAGACTTGCATTAAATGCAAAATTAATATTGATTGCTCTGGTCTGATGACATGGCCCCAGTGTCATTTGCCAGATGATGACACTCAGTCCTCTGATGGAGAAAGTGTAGTCACAATGACCTTTTCAATGAAAATGCTATGAACTTGTACGGTTTTTGAAGCAAATGAAAATACCTTTATTTGAAGCTAACAGTCTGGTACAGTATACACTAAATTACCATGTAAAATTTCATATTTTTACCAATCAACCAAGGAAACTTTTGTTTTTTGACTAGACTTACCCCATTTGATTGGACCTATAGGTGAAAAACCTTTTAGCCCAAAGCAGTTAGTTCAAGATGATAATTTAAAAAAACCTTTAGACTCTCCTCTTCTTCAACCTTTTAATGCTAATGGATTTGTAAGCAAGGGGAGTACAAAATGAGAGTCCATTAGCAGCTAAAAGGGAGTAGAAGAATTGGGATTTTTAAGGAGTCATGCTTGGTTACAATGGTAATTCATAGTCTTTAAGCAGTTGAAGAAATAAAAAAATTTTAGCCATCTTTTCTTCAGAGGTTTCATGCCATGGGATCACGGGATTTTTAATGATAATTTTTTGCTTGCTTATTTCAAGGCCCATTTTGTAAGTAATGAAATATACAAATTTCTTATTTGACTAAAGAGCAGAATGGACCTGCAAAATGCATTTAAAGTGCACCTTATCAGGATGTAGCAAAGCTTTGAAAAACGTTATTGCTATCAGTGGCTTGTCATCTGATTGCAAATTCCTTGAGCAAGATTTTCCTCCCCCTGGTAGGACAAGCATTATCCATGAATGTGCAGTCATGAATTTGCATTCAGGTCAAAGAAAACATTGGTGTGGATGTGTAATGCTTCATCTCATGAAATATCAATTCATTTGTCCATTTAAAACTGTCTGGAATGTAAGTACTCTTGCAGCATCCATTTTCAAACAGAATGTTAATTACTGTAACTATGACTAAACTGATCTTGCATCATAAATACTACATAATTCTGGATGAAAAATGTCCTAATTGCATCTCATGTCTTCTGGTAATATCTGTGAATTGTCTAATATGGATCATTTTGACTCCAGGTGATGCTGTCCTTGGCATCTCACTTGCAAATGGTAGAAGCAGAGAAGCAGAAGCTGCGAGCCCAAGTGAGACGGTTGTGTCAAGAGAATGCGTGGCTGCGGGACGAGCTGGCCTCGACTCAGCAGAAGCTCCAAGCCTCGGAGCAAGCTGTTGCTCAATTGGAAGAGGACAAGAAGCACTTGGAATTCATGAATTCTATCAAGAAATATGAAGCTGAAAATCCGGTGAGCTGAAGTCTTATCTGTATGAGGCACTTGGGCAGGTTCTGTGGAATTAATGTATGAATGTGGTATTCTGATTCATGGTACTGCAGCAGGAAGATGTTGGCCTTGATGCAAAATCTGAACGCAGTGAAGAATCTTCCTCAACAGTTGATCTCTTTCCAGATGATGATGCAGATGACCGACAGAGTGAGTCATACACAGTTAGCCTAAGATGAGTGTTAACCTTATGCAAAATTGTTATTTCTCTGTTTCTTGCAGCAATATCTCCTACTCCACCAAGCCAATTTGCACAGCAAGTGAATGCAGGTTATGAGATCCCCGCCCGTTTACGAACTCTCCACAACCTAGTGATTCAGTATGCTTCCCAAGGCCGATATGAAGTGGCTGTCCCACTTTGCAAACAGGCCTTAGAGGATCTAGAGAAAACTAGTGGTCATGATCATCCTGATGTTGCAACGATGCTAAACATCCTTGCTCTTGTGTACAGGTAAAGAAATACCACCAATGTGCAATTTTCAATAGGCTAAGAAGTACTTTAATCCCATATTGCATTAACATGAATTACATATACTCCAGTAAGTAAGCCAGTACATTAAATCTCATCTCGTCTGCTGTTGATGTCATCATGCACCTCCCGTCTTACACTTGTGCTGCAAAAAACATAGCTGAGCATTTGTGACTGAAGTAGTCAGCTGCATTCTGGATGCAGTTTTTCAGTTCCTAAATGTTGTTCATCTTGATCTGGTAAGCAAGAGTGTTTGCAGAACTCCTAATAAAAGAATCTAGTGAAGTGAGATGAGAGCACAGTGCCTCTGGCTTTGTTCTAATGCTTTTCTAAAGGCTTTTCCTAAAGATCTTGTCTCAATATTGATGATTGTCATGTCAGTTTTTCTCATTTATGTCCCCTGTCCATTTTAAAACTTTTGCCACCATTTCAGTCATATAAACTACCAACAAAAAAAAATAGGAACAATAGAACAAGCAAACCTACAGCCACCCAACTTTGACCACTTATTGGAAACATCGAGATATGCAAATGATCAATCATTCTCAAATGTATATAGCTTTCTGGCGGTGTGATACAATCATGTGAAGGCCATATGATATGGAAGGGTATGAAACCCCTGGAAGCATCATTTGGCAGCTTGTATCACAGCCAGAGGAGGCCATATCACATGATTGTATCACACCACCAGAATGCTAGGTATTGGAGTATGATTGATTGTTTGGATTTCTCAATTTCTCCAATAAATGGCCTAAGTTTGATGGCTGTAGCATCGCTCATTCTAAGTGTTCTTATTTTTGTTGCCAACAAAGTATATTTGACATGGCATGCCACAATAATGCTGCAAAATTGGTCCAGCAGTGAAACTGTTGATTTTTTGACAAGGTCTTTGATGGTCCTAACTTAGGAATGTACATTGCAAAAAATCACCTGTCAATGCATTTTCCCACCAACTTCCATGTTACAAGTAAAAACTTTCCTCTAGGGCAGGGGTCGGCCTATGGCTCATGAGCCATAGGCCGACCCCTTTGGTTTGGTTCATTGAGTCATGGCTGAAAATTGTGGTTGTTTCTCATGTATCAAAGAATGCTTATCTGTTGCCAACTTCAGGAAAAAATTTTTTCTTAAAATTTTTTCTCACAAGTACTTAGCTCAATCTTAATATGGCTCACATGGCTGAAAAGGTTCCCAACCCCTGCTCTAGGTTCAACTCAGCCAATGGCAGGTACATGTTTGATAAATAAAGCCAATATTTAGTTTTATACCAGTGCATTGTGGAAGGATGTGATTGAAACACAGAAAATATAGGGGCCTTGTATTTTGTCTCCCTATCTCCCTATCCCTATTACTTGCTTCTGTGTGGCTACAGTTTATTTTTGCCAAGCTGACTTGCATAATGAATTTTGTTTGCATGGTTTGTTCATTATCAGTGAAAATATTGTTTCCTTTTTCTTTTGAATATAGAGATCAGAATAAGTATAAAGAAGCTGCTAACTTGCTGAATGATGCACTTGCCATCCGTGAGAAAACATTGGGTGAAAATCATCCAGCGGTGAGTTCAGAATTCCCAATTCTTTTCCTGTGGTTCTAACACCACTTAACCCTTTGCACTCTCCTGTCAGATCAGTCCAACATTTGTTACAGTGATATGAAAAAATGGAGTTGAAAGAGTTAATGCTTTCCACTTTCACCAGCATGAAAATGTTAAATTACATATTTATTGAAATGCACTTCACCATGTTGTTGACACCTTGAGGGCTGTGATGTGTCTTTGGTCTACCTAGCCCAATCTTCCCCCCAGATACTTCAAGTTGAAGTACTGGGTGATTTTTTTATTCATGGGACCATTGTAAATATTTATATTTTAGGAACAAATAAAGTTAGATGCCTGAAATTTCACATCGAGGATCCATAAACATGGGAAAGTTATACTTTATGAAGAAACATGTTCAATGTGTCATCCTCTATGCATAATCATCGGTCATTGGGGTGTGGTGTAATTCTGCACAACAGCCTGCAGAGTATCCAGGAAAATGGAATAACTTCACGTTCTGTGGCTGCCTTCAAGCCTCCAAACATGCATGGATTTAACCTTGACTTGAAAACTTTGTCCTTTAGGTATCCCCAGAGAAAATAGTCATATGGATTGAGGTCATGGCCTGTCAACACAGTGAACGTTGTGTTGGACTTCCTGCATGAGACTCCAGTACTAGAATGCTGTCTAGAAGATTTGTCTGATATCCACAGCGGTGGATTAGTATGGCCACCATTTCCACCCAATCTCAATTCATGTGACTTATTTCCTCTGGGGATACCTAAAGGACAAAGTCTTCATGGCAAGGTTAAATCCATGCACATTTGGAGACTTGATGGTGGCCACAGAATGTGAAGTCTACTCCATTTCCTGGGATACTCTGTAGGCAGTTGTGCAGAATTACACTACTCCCCTATGACCAGTGATTGCATGCAGAGGAGGACACATTGAACATGTTTTTTTCATAGAGTATAACTTTCCCATGTTTTTGGATTCTTGATGTGAAATTTCAGTCATCTAACTCTATTTGTTCCAAGATTATAAATATTTATAATGGTCTCATGAATAAAAAATCACCCTGTACTATTGATTACATGAAAAATAGCATGCATGTAAACAACTCCCATGGAAGTGACTTAGAATTATCTGTCCAAGGAGTAAATATGGTGTGCAAAATGAACAAGTTAAGAAGTTGTGCTAGAAGGTAATAATGACAGTTCTTAACACATTGACTGCCAGGGTTTACAACACACTATGGCTCTGTCAGCCACATGTAGATGACATGGCAGTCAATGTGTTAAAAGTGCAATAAAACATATGTGGGATGTGATCCACAGGATTTTTAACTGCATAAATGCCTGTCAGTATGCCCACTATGCATGATTCAATTCAATTCAATTCAATTCAAGTTTATTGGTCGACAGAGTACTCAATCGACGTAAATTTACTTTAGGGACAAATACGTGAGAAGTAACAAGACAAATATGACAAACATGACAAACATGAGTATCATCAGAGGCGTCGTAAACAAAGAGGACATCATTTAACTTTCTATGCTGGCTTTCCAGGAAGATATAGCTTCGGTTAAAAAGGAGTTGACCACCTCCAGCGGGGTGGATATGCATGATTCAATGGTTGCTATTAGAACATGAAAATCAAGACTTCGTGATTGATGGAGCATGGTCCAGATGTGTTCCACCAGATGACATTTATTTCACTTGCTTCAGGCTGGAGATTTGCAAGGAAAGGCCCTAAATTAACCTGAGCTGACAGTGAGCTAGGACTATTGCTTTCTGTAAGAGTTCTTCATCCTTAAACCACTGTATATTGGCACAAAATGGTTTGAAGGCCTTTCTCTTGCACATAAATATCCACTTTATGGTTCAATATCTCACATCAAAGAGCAGCAAGTAGTCTCTCTCTAACATGAGGCACTTTCAAGCTCCCTGCCATTCTCATCACTAATGAAGACATTAAGAAAACATGCTGAGGCAAAGCATAAAATGTACATATACAAGAGAGTGTGGGGAAGTGGTGGACCTTGACAGCTTGAGTTTTTTCCATGATCATCATTGAAACATCATTATTTCACTTGCTTAGATGTTCTTTGAAGCCATGCCATATTTTTGAAGCCTCATGGTGCAAAGGAATGCAAATTTATTAATTTATGTTCACAATGATCAATGCTGAAGGACAAAAGTCTGGAAAGAGAATGAGAAAGGCAGTGGTTTGAAAATGGTTGTTAGTGCAGCCCGTCTTTAGACTCATGTTCTGTCAAATTTGGAATGCATACAATGCATAGTGATTTTATTTAAATTCCAGGTAGCAGCAACACTCAACAATTTGGCTGTCCTCTATGGGAAACGAGGGAAATACAAGGAAGCAGAACCACTTTGCAAGAGAGCTCTAGAGATTCGAGAGAAAGTCCTGGGAAAAGATCATCCAGATGTTGCCAAGCAACTCAACAACTTGGCTCTCTTATGTCAGAACCAGGTTAGAAATGGATTTCAAATTTTTTCTTGCATGCTTTTTTTATTATCTATGTGCCAATTGAATGAGATTGGATCATTTTTGGAAATTAATTTTTTTTTTTGTAGGGAAAATATGAAGAAGTTGAATGCTACTATCAGCGAGCTCTGGAAATCTATGAGAACAAGTTGGGACCAGATGATCCTAATGTAGCAAAAACCAAAAACAATCTAGCTTCTTGTTACCTCAAGCAGGGGAAATATAAAGAAGCTGAAATCCTTTACAAGCAGGTTCTCACCAGGGCACATGAGCGGGAATTTGGGAGTATAGATGGTAAGCAGAAGAGACTGTGTTCTATGCTTATCTTAAAGACTGATGTGTGATGTGATGTGAATGTTGATGTACTTTTCTGCTTAAGGTGAAAATAAGCCAATCTGGCAAGTGGCTGAAGAGAGAGAAGAAAATAAAGGGAGGAATGAACCTTCAGGTCAAGCTCCATATGGTGAATATGGAGCATGGCACAAGGCAGCAAAAGTTGACTCCCCCACTGTCACAACAACCCTGAAAAATCTTGGAGCTCTTTATCGACGGCAAGGGAAGTTTGAAGCTGCAGAAACCCTTGAAGACTGTGCAATGCGGTCGCGAAAGGAGGTGAGTCCTCATTCCCCAATCATGGATCTCTCTGAATACAGGACAGCATTGCTGGCTTGTAAGGAAGTTTCTGGGGTGAAGGGCAGGCCATAGAAAAGGAGTTGGGGGAAATGAGATGATGGTACCTAGCAATTGCAGAACGTTGTTGGTTTTCTTAGTTTCTTCACCACTGCATGGTTTGCAAGAGTGAGTGTGTCAAATCATCTTTCTGTCATGAATTTCTTGTAATTCTCTTTGCTTGTTTTTGTACATCCCTCTGTCTGAGACACTTGTTACCAGTACAATTTTACTATTTTTCCCTTCAATGCTGAGCCTGAATGGTTTGATGAACTTCCATGTATTCCTGAGGGTGCATTGAGCATTCTCTGTGGGCCTGCCAAGTAATAGCCTTATATGAATGCCCTTGGCATTATCTAGTTTTTGAAGGTGATGAAAATATTTCTGTTTTTGTTATTAATGTAAGTAATAAGTTATGATAAGAAATTACGGCCAGTATTGACAGTGGCTCTGAAGTATAGTATTGAGAAAGAAAGTCCAGGAAGTGGTCCATGGTACCATATTCTAGGCCTTGGATCTAGTGAAGCAAGGGAAGGTGGCAGGGCTCCTGGACCCATCAGGTGGGAGCGAGAAGCGTCGTCAGTCCTCTGCAGCCAAAAAGGTTGTTGGCTCCCGAGAAAGCCTTCACTCATATGGTGCTAGCGAAGAAGTGAGTATTGGCATCAAATGAAATGACATCAAGCAGCTTCACATGAAAACAGGGAAAAAATCTTGAGAGCTTCTTTCAAAATCATGTCTCATTAATTTTGCAATTTTGTGAATTATCTTAGGCTCTGGTTTTGATAATAAACACCATGGATAGAACATCTTCTCATTCCTCTTTGCATAGTGTTCCTATCATCAAAGTTTCCAAGGAAGGGGATTTTTCCCTGTTCTCATTCACAACCCTTGCAGATGTGTTTGAGTGTATGAAAGTGTGTGTGGCTCTGCACTTGGGTATACATCGCTCATTTGGCTACGAAGTGCACATCCCTATCCCTTATTGTGCCCTCTTGTTGTTTGGGGGCACACCCACCTTTGGAGAATGGCTGTAGCTTGCTTTATTTATTTTGTTTATTTGCTTGGGTCCAGTTGTACAGCAGTGTCACTGTCACCTTTCATCTCATTTCCCACACTCTGTCTTTTGGCCTGTGGACCAATATCACCCAGTTCATCTGTTACACTTGTAAATACTGTATAATATTTACTGTATGCCTTGCCTGATTCACCATATGGCTGATTGCAACACCAAGCACTATTGGGGGCTTCAAAATCGTGGATGCAGTCACCATTTATTGGAAACCCTTTCGTAGTTGCTATAGCCTATTTTTTTTTATTCAGTCTCCATCTTTTTTTCCATGCATTCTCAGACTTCATCTTTTCTTTTTGTACCTTCCGTTTTGTTGATTACAAGTCCTGGTTCTTCACCCTTTCTCCTTACAGATGCACCCAGTTTCTTCTCAACTAGGTTTTGTACAGAGATCTGACAGGGACTCCAGTGCAGAGGCCGAGCCACGACCGGGTGGGATAAAAAATATTTTTAAGATCTTTACTCTTGGTTCTTCAAAATCATGAAAATGGGGGAAAAGTGATGAAGAAGGCACAGTGTGAATATCTCCTATCATCCATGGGATTTTGCTTCTCTTGTGATGTGGGGAAAACCTGTGAACCACCTACCAGGGTGATTTTGTGTACCTGTGACCTCTCCCTCTGTTTGTTGATACTCGCTTGCTTGTCATATCTGTGCCAAGTTCACATCATAGTCAATGAAGCGAGTCTTTGTATGTGATGGGAGAGCATTGCTGATGGGTAATGCTAGTTCGTAAGAGATTGATCTAGCTATTTATTCCTTCCAATGCAATTCTCTATTTAGAAGAGATTCAAGAGATATAGACCTCTCCTCAAGAGATAATGTCTTGTAGTTTTTTTTTTAATCAGATGCTATTTTTTACTATATTATATGCCCTTTCTACTTGCTTTCTCTGCAGGGGTATCGTCCTTTGGATATAGGTTGAAGGCCAGATATTGAGATACTGGTACAGTATTTTCATTGAGTTTTGTACCATTTGCACATTCAATGGCTCTAGTGGCAGAATAACTTTTCTTTCAAAAACATAGTCCAAATGTGCTTCATGATGATTTATACCTCTTCTCATTCACCTCTACCTCCACTATTCAGAATGGAATGGTGATTGCAGACACAGGTCCTATTAGCATTATTGATGCACACTGGCAGAGCTATTTTTAATCCATTCCAGAAGTTGATTTTCTGTCTTCATTCGCTTATTGCCCTCCAATCTTGGATTTATTAAAGCTATTGCTGGTATCTTTTTAGAACAGTTTTCTTTAAATGCATGCATAGGTCCCTGGATTATTGCTCAAATGAAGTCTGTGTAGCTTTTAGCTATAGAATGTGTGCCTAAATATATTTAAGAAATTACTCAATCACCATAGCATTCTGAGGAGCACAAGTAGGGGGATGCCACAGGTAGGTATAAAACATTATTTGATTACTTACTGATCATTTTGAAAATGGTACAAGGTGTTATACAGCTTGTGCAGGTGATATGAAAACATTGAAAAGCACTGTAATAGGAGTATAAATTTATTTACGATTCAGAAAATTATATTTTAAACATCACTGTGGTATTTCATTACAAGGGAGCATCAGGAGCTGAAGAAATAGCATAGCATTTATGATTGATGATGGAAGCAAAAGCTAAGGATTGAGGTGTGCTTATTTCTCTTCAGGGATAAACTCAAAATTGTGAGATTAATTGATGCCTGAAGTTGCTTCAAATGAAGTTCAGAATCAGGCATACATTATCAAAGTGGGAGAAATAGGGGAAGAGCCTTGCATGGAAGTTAGAAAGTATTGCCTGTGATTTTTTTCTCAGCCTATCTTTCCCTTTTTTTTTTTCTTTTGTGTCTTCTGTAAGATTTTAAGTTATATGAATAAAGTTAGATTATCATTTGGTTCACTCCTCTCTTTTCTCTGGGTCACTTTTGATGGGTGTTGGAAACCCTCATTGATTCAAGAATGTATTCCACTGCCCCATTCTCTTCCTCTCTATCTTTGTTTCCCCTTCCCACTTGCTGTTTGTATGTAGTCAGGGGTTGGGCACTCATGCAGCAACTCGATATCATCAAAACTGAGGGCTTCCATTCAGCGATCTTCAGCCAAACTGGTGCACCGGCTCAGAGGTAGTCCCTCAAATTCCATCGATGACTGGTATCAAAGGTGGGTCTTATCTCCTTTTCAATTAATTGCTTGTAAAATAGTCGGTCATCATCTTGAGTCATGGTAAGTATGAGAGTGATAGTTTTGATTTTTTTACCACATTTCGAGTTTCATCTTTGGTCCTCACTGTATCCACTGATTACTATCATAATGTGGTAATGAATAAGTCTCTTTCTTATCTCTCTGTTTTTTTTGACTGTACATGATTTTGTTGACATCACCAGAAACTGCAGGAAGCCTTGTGACCATGATGCATGACTTCACTTTTGCATGTATTATTGCCAGATTTACATGAGAAAGGATTCCTTTATTGTATAAAGTTTCATCTCAGCATGCTAGTACACTGGTGCATGATATCCAGCCATTCTCTGGAGGTTCTACAGCCCTCACCTCTTATCCCTATCCTGTTCCTTCCACCACATCACTCCTACTACATGTTGGCTGGAAGCCATTTGATCATGTGTTGAACACATATGTATGCTTCACAGAGTGTTTTTACCATGAGACATGGACAGATGCTGTTGTCCCATCAGGGTTAGCTTTTTCAATATTTTGTTGCACTTCATGGTACAAAATTATGATACACTGTCAATTATTCAATATCTTGCTCTGTGAAATGAACCTATTTTTTGGTGAGTGTACTATCATGATCTCAAAGAGACGATACACATTCTCTGATGTAATTGGTCTCAATGCAATAGCAAATTTAGTGCTCCCTGCAGGAGTCGGTAGGTAGCACCATTGCCCTTCTTTTCTCCTAGTCTGATGGAAAGCAACCACCAGAAAGCATGTACTTATATTATACCAGAGAAAACATTTGAATACAAAGCTAAGGGTTGACATAATTAATGTTAACAACTCTGAAGGTCTGCAGAAGTAACTGGGTGTTTTGAAGAAAGTGCCCAAAGGAAACTGCTCCAACTTACAGGACTTACAGGAATATTTTGAGCATTCAAGAATGACAGCTGTGTGACCTCAAACAAGTCCAAAACTTCAGAGGCAATTCCAACTCTTTTTCATAATGCCTTGTTCAGACATCTGAAATTGCTCTTGCAAATCTTCAATGCAGAGGTTGTGATATGGTGCTCCTATCTTGCTCTTACAGGAAGTCCTAACAGCCAACCTGCATTATGGCCTGCATTCTCTGATTTTTCATGTTCTATTTCATATTTCATGGGTATCAGGAGTTTTATGGAGTAAAAGTAGTTTATGTGAACCTTTTCTGAGTTAAATTTAATTTCATTAGTTTACCAATTCAATTGTAAAGTAATGAGAACATGATAGTTCATATATCTTTGTTATCATAGAACACTTGGGGCCTTCTCTGTGATAATCATGCAAAGTTTCAAACAATGAACTGTTTAAATTCAAATGAAAGGTATTGAAACTGATTGATTGATTTTTAAACTCAACCAGTATCTGCCACTGAACAATCTTGAGTCTGAAAAAAAAGTATGAGCAGCAAAATAACTTTCTTTTTTGCAGAAATTACATGACTTGTTACCATCAACCATTCTGCTTTTATCCAATAGTATGCATTTTGCAAAATGGAAGGAAGAAAGTGTAATTTTTTTTTACTTCAGTTATAATCATCTGTTTTAGACTGGATGTGAAGCTAGGAATGTCTACAAGCCTTCACCTAATACCATCAGAACTGCTTATATACTAAACACAAGCAACAAGAATGAAGTACCAGTTATGACTACATGCTTTTGAAGAGCTTGTATTAACAACTCATAGTAAAGAAGACTATGGTTGGAAGTGATTCTTTTAATCTTGTACTCAATTGTTTTCAAGAATCAAAAAAATTTTTTTTCTTTCAGCATGAAACGAGCAAGTTCAATGTCAGTTCTTAGTGGACCAGCAGAAAAGGTGAGTCTGAATTGACCCTGTTTTGGATCTTCTCTTTGATGAAAAAGTCATTGATATCTAAAACTTTTTTATTTCTTATATCCCAGGGACCCTCTCCATTCAGTCTTGGTGGGAGAACAGCTAGTTCTGAGACCCTGCAAGCTCGGGTGTGAAGAACTTGAGTCCCTTGTTTTGATACCAAAGACTTCTCTTCCTCTTTTTAGTCTTCTCATGGAACACTTTTGAGAGCAGAATATGTATCCTGTGAGGCAGACCTAAGGGATCTGTGTCCTTCTGGTATTTCAAAACACAGGTCATGCTTTCTCCTGAAAGACAAGACTGACTGCTTTGATCTTGCCTTTACTTTTACCATTCATCATGTGTTACAATTGTGATGACTGTCTTCTGCAACTTGCAAGGGATTTTCCTCTCAGCAAAAAGGGCTGTATCTGATAGAAAGTGGCTGTTACAAGTGTGAAGTGCAGCTGAAGAAAAATGAACTGAATATTATAAGCTGAGAGTCACAGAGTTTCTGAAGTGCTGGTAAGCCATTGCATTGTCTTTGAAGTAATAAGATTTCAGGAATTGGTGATCAAAATTTCAAGTTTGTAGCAATTCCACATAGGTTGTTGGAAGAATTCTTGCAGATTCTCAAGGTTTACAATGGACAGTTTCTTGTTCTTCAATCCTTTCACAATTGCTCAGAATTTGGACTTTCAACTTTGCTTTCTGTCATTCTGACTAAACCTAGCACTAATGCAATTGAAGGCAATGCATTCCATTCCTCTCAGTGTTGCCTAAATGCTGCTTACCTCAGCATATGGGAGATATTACTTTAAATTATCATTTATCAAGCTGGTGATGGACTGTTTCTCTTTGTCACAGTGTGTTCTACTTTGCTGTATCACATGGGATACTCCATAATAGTTTCTGCTAAGCACTAAAATAAAGACAAAAATCTCATGACTTGCTCATTGATGTTTGTACTTGTCAGAAACTGGCAATGTGTATCCTTATTTCAGGCACTGTAAATGTCTGACACAGGTCTATATGTTCACTTCCTCAATAAACCCTTTCCCTTTCCAAGTGCCCTCTGAACAGTTCTTTCATTGCTGAGATATAACAGGACTATTACTCATCAAGCTTCACTGCTTGATGATTAATAGTCTTGTCTTTGCCTGAGGAAAAAGGCACCACATTATGAATGCTGCAATACAGTTTTTAAATACAGTTGACAAAAAAAACTTACACTACATAAGTTTTGACTTGGAGTTCTATATTTTTTCTTTAACCCTTACGCATATGAATTTTTCGAGCAAAAGAAAAATATGCCTTTTTTGGTTTAAGGTGGTACTCTGCCATAGTAGTCACATGTTTCATTACTAGAACGCAACACTGAAGAGATTATGTGCACTTCGAGTTGACTGCATGCACCAAAAGTTTAGAGGTGTGTGACTAAAATACCATCATTGCTATTGATTTTGCCGTCCACTATAGTGGACACCATGTGTGAAAGGGTTAAAGGCAGAACTTCCAACAGACATATACAATGGACATATGAAGCATAGAGGGGAAGAGGGTCCCTCCTTGGCACAGGTGCCAAGATCAAGATTACAGTCCCTCTGGTAAGGCCACCTTCTTTGGTCACCTTAAGGCAACTCATGGCAACCCTAGGCCCATAACTGGCACAAGTGGGTACTGTACCCAAACCTCCTAGATGTAGTATATAGAGTAGTGTGTGTGTGTTACCCATGTTATGCATACACTCCCTAGTTGGGTCATTATCAGTGAAGAAACATGACCAGGATTTGATCCCTCACCTCTGGGGCTTCATCATCTTTACTCAGCTGAGCTTTTCTGAATACAGAATTGCAGATCCTCAATATTTAGGTTACTGTGGCATTTCAACCAAACCCAATAAGACAGTTGAATGTCCAGAGCTATTGCAGTTTTATATTTTTGAGTTCCTTTTCATCAGCCATTTGATTCAAGGAATTACAGAGAGGAATCCAAAAGAACGTTTTGATAGAAATAAAGTGAGTCTGCATTGTTATGATAAAGGGCTTGTCTTGATAACCCATGTGACAGCTAAAATCACAGAAAAGGAGGTAGATTCATCCCTCTTCTTCACCATTTCCCACCCCAAAAATACTTCAACATTATTAGAAGCTATCAGCTTATGAATTATAAATTATTTGCTAGCTATGCATGGTATGAGACTTGTAATTAATTCTCAATAGTTTCTCAAATATTCCCCTGAATCCTGAATTTCCTGTTCAAACCAATAAATGCATGTTGCTGAAAAATGATCATCTGAGCAGAATTGGATATCAGTGCCTATGAGGCATTTAGTATGATTCCATTCAATTAATTTTTCTGTCAATAACTTGTGAGGGATATGAAAATAAAAAATACAATAAGTGGAGTAGTTTTTGATCAAGTTTATATATTGAATTATGATAAATAATGTCATAAAATTCTAAAGACCAATTTTATGAAAATTATTGAGCTCTAATAGCAAGCCATTGTATAACAAGTCCAAGTATTATGTGACCCGGAAAAGATAAGTTTCTCCTGATAGTAGCCAATAGTATAACTTAGAAGAATGCAGGTACTTAGAAGGAACACATTTGAAATTGGTGCCCACCTTCAACTTGGAGCCAAGATTTTAGGGAATATCTATAAGGGTTCCAAGAGTGACAGGAAAATGATTGATAGCATGACTTCTATAACTGGCATAAGTGATGGAGGCCCTCTGCTCTTGCACATTCTTCATACTTCTGGACCATGGCATCAAGTATAGGCATCAGGGACCGTTCAACGTATTCTGGATCATTGTCTTCCAGGATTTCAATCCAATGAACCAGTCCTTCCCTCTCTTCTTCCTCAAGAATATGATATGCCCAGATGCCAGTATGCAGAAGCTTAAGATCATGCAACCTGTCCCATTCTTGAGCATCTGCTCCACCTTGATTAGCACTGGCCTGCTCAATGTAGTTGGTTCCAACTGAATCAAGGGATCTATGGGCACTACAGAAGACAACAGAGCTTTGACTGCTGCTGATGCCTGAATCTGACTGATCATGATGATCATGATCTAGAACTTCATCTAATATCACCTCTGAACGTGTCTGCACACAAGATTTAGACCTTTCTGTTTGTTCTGCACCAGGAAATCTGAGCATATGATGGACCAGTTTCAGGATCTCTTTTAATGCATGTGACATACCTTTGTTAATAGTAAGGAAATGAGTGTCATCTGAGATGACCAAACTCAAGTTGGTGCTTACTTCCTTAAGCTTCTCAATGATGAGCTTCTCTGTCAACAATCTCATGCAACCATTCAAGCCCTCCCTCTCCTTCACACCCTTGACCAGCTTGAAAAATTCACTGACAATATCCCACACAGGTGCTGGCAGGCAGTTACAGATATCTTCCAAGAGATTAATGCACTTCCAGAAAGATTTGGCATCAGCAGCTTTTGATGAGATGGCAGGGTCATATCTGGAGGCATTTTGGATGGATGGTTTCTCACTCACCTTCATGTAACCTTCTATGCCATGTATCTGATTCTGCTCAGACCAACAGTACTTTGGATTACCACTCACATGTCCTTCCCTTGATGAGGTTTTTCCCATCCTACCTTCTCTGCACCTCAGACTTGAAGAGATTGCAGACCTAGCCAAGTCTGAATAATTTTCAACACGAGCACTTGTGTTTCTATGGCATTGAATAACTTGCTTTCCATCAATGAAACTAGAAGATACGGTACTTGCCTTGCAACTTTCCCCATTAATGGCTTCCTTATAGCTATCTCTGGATAACACCAATTGCCTGCTGCAGCCTCTTTGTGTAGGGCTACAGCTGTCCTCAATAGGATCTCTTCTGGTACCAATCACATCATCATGAGACAACATAATTTCTCCTTTGGGAGGGGAACTATTCAGTTCCTGCTCATTCCTCTCTGAATCCTCAACATAGCTTACTGATTCTTCATATTCTACATGTCTCTTTATGTCATTTGAATCACAGAAAGACATTGAATTTACAGGTTTACTACAGCCATAATATTTTTCCTGTGGCATTCCAACGAATACTGAAAGTTGCTGATGGACCCTTGCAGAAGAACTGCAGAAGGTATCAGAAAGAGTATGCTCAGTACTATTGGCTGTTGACATCCGTGGAATCATAGGAATATGATTTAGCTCAGCAGAAGTTGATGTAGGCTCTTGTACCTCATGGTGCTTATGCATCAGTCCTGATGCCATTTTGTCATGTTGAGTAGGCAGAGGCATATTCTGCAGCTCAGGGATACCCTTGTCCAGATCAATTTCTGATAAAGGCTCGTGATTTTGGACTGTGGCATCATTGATATGGTTATGCACAGTTGAGGATATATTGTCATCTGTGATATCTTCTTGATGATGTATATAAGGATTTACTTCAAGGACATAGGGAGGAAGGATGGGTACTGTGTGTTCTAGATGGTTGACAGTGCGCTTATGTTGCAAACCATATGTGTGAACTTCAAGGGGCTCTGGACCATTCAATGGAGCGCTGCAAATATTGTGCATTGAGACATTCGCACTTGATTTCATTTGTTTGGACATGTTTTGTTCATGTTTATAGCTAATGATATGGGCCTCATATCTCTTTCTCCCTTTACGAGATACCTTACACACTTCACACCAAATGTCACTTGTGTCCATCTTTGTCACAACTCCAGTTGACCTGTAAACAGAAAATGCTAGATGGCAAATACTAAGCATCAGGCTGGGCCAAAATGTGGAGCCCCAAAGACTGTGTCCCTCAAACCTGTTGTAAATTCTCTGAAATGTTAGGTATTTAGATTGGGGCCAACCTACCCAGATGTAGGTGTATCCTGGACCACATCAGGTGTAAAAATTGAACTCCTTTTAATGTGCAGTTACCCAAGCAGTTACTTTTCAGATTTATATTTGGGGGAAAAATACACTACATGCTATATTAGTGTTTTTACTTGAATTAGACACTCACGCATGAGGAACAGACATGAGGACAGCTGTGCTTGGGGGAAGCACAGCTGTCCAAGTCAAGTGAAGCATAGTTTAACTCAATAGAAAAACATTGTACAGGGTGTCCAGAAAGTCCCATTACTCCTGTTTTTCCCTCCAATGCATTGAGCAACAAGTGAAACATGTGGAACAATTATAATTGATTATCAGCTGTTTAATTCATACCATGATGATGATGACTGAATTTAGAAATCCAGAGAATTGGTATGACCCTCTGGACTTCTGTGTGCCATAATTTTCATGGCAAAGAATGATCTGTCACCATGTCCAGCCAAGAAAAGGGCCTGGCTCACACCAATCTTAACTTCTAAATGCAATCATCATAATTGTGTAAAACAAACAACTAATGATGAATTATCATCATTGTTCCACATGTTCACTTGCTGCTCAAAGCACTGTAGGAAAAAACATGGGGCGGTGGGATTTTGTGGACACCCTTTATGTATGCTGAGCCTGTAGTACCACAGGTAGAAGCTTGAGGTGAGTGCAGAGAGCCTGGTCAATATGAAAGCAAATGTGTTGGTGAACTATTTACCATAAACGATGTCTAATGGCATATGCCTAAGGTCAGAATAACATAACTGAGAAACTACCAATGAAATGAGTATCTCTGGAATTTCTTAGTGAATGGTATTTGACAAATCTTCACCTGCTACCATACCATTCCAAGAAAAGAGAACAAACAACCTAAGGAATATTTGTAAATTGCCAAAACTGGCATGGAACAGGTAGCCAGAAGAATACCTTTGCTTTAGCAGACCTTGCATAGGGGATTGAGCAAAAATGTGCAGGTAGGGGAGAAGTTTAACAACTTGAATTGGATGGATATAGGAGAGAAGCATCTAGAAATGCATGAACCCATATGGGATGCAAAACTACAATCCATCACATAGAAAAAATACATCCAGGCATATCTGGGCTAACATCAGGCGCCCAGGACATATTGCCTAGTACACTTTTCATTTTGAATTGGTATCCCCATTGGAGAACATTTACCAATTCTTAGTAGTGACAGCTTCCACAAGGGTGTTTTGTGGATCACCTGGTGAACCAAATCCTCTGGAAGTAGTGCTTTCTTCATTTCCCACAACTAGGGTTGCCACCTTTGAATTTAACAAAATATGGACAAATATTCGAAGTACAGTATACCCACAGCCACCTAAAGCCAAGGCGCCAATCGATACTATGAGTGTGGCCTACTGCTTTTGACCTACAGAAAATAACGATATTAGCTGCTATTAAGCTTTATGGACATTACATCAGAAATATTTACTGTCCATACTAATTATGAATGGGTGGCAACCCTACACAACCCAGGATACCAGCAGTGCCAATTCAATCTGATAATAGCGAAGCATTTGGCTGCAGCAGACCTATTGACAAGGTAGCCTAGGCCAATACAAGCACAAGAACAATGGGCTGATTAAGTGACATCAAAGTAAATAAAATTACTGATGCATTATTAATTATGAAAAATGCAATAATTTTATATTATTCAAGCTATGATGTCTCTCTTGAGCTGGCATAGCATAGTATTATGACACTTGGGACAAGATGCACTAGTGTATATTCTGAGAAGGGCATATGGAGAACATCCCAAGAAGGCATCAAATTCTCCACAAAGATGTAATACTTCTTTCCACATAGATAAAAACATGAAAATATTTACAAAGCAGGACTCATTCTTTCTTCTCCTCCATCCAGCATAAAACATGTTACCCAAACAGTAAAAAGCAATACAGACTGGACAGGCCTCACTTTCTTTGCATGTAAGCACCTTGTTCAGCCACAACTTTTTGATACCCAAATCCTGACCATGTAAAAGGTGACACAAGACAATATCTCACAAAAGTGTCGGCAGGCTGGTGCCATCATATCGGATAATGCAATGCTGCAGAGGGAATAAAACTTGAACATGTGTGAGGCTGTGTTCTGAAAGATGATAGAGATCATGGCAATAAATCATTATTGCACCAGATAGGCAACATGACAACTCTCAAACTAGTTTTTCCTGTGATTGCATCATGAATCTCTACATATTCTTAAAAAATTAATATCTCCCTTGACATTCAATTAATGTAAATTACATTTTCTTAAAATAGATATAACTCCCTGTTGACAATAAAAATCAGCATAAGTTGCCAAGAAATGTATATATATTTAATTTTTTTTAAATAGGAATAAACATGGACTGGGACAGACATAGACAAGGACAAATGGCACATGTAACTGACCACATCATAAAGTAAAGTGAATCTTGATGGCAACTTCCATCCCACACTTATCAAGTCACCAGAGCCAATGTGGGAACGGACAACTGAGGCATCTGAAACCCCAATCTCTCGCATCATGAAGCGTATAATGGCCTATGTTTGCACCTGAGGAAGAGCAGGTGATACTTGAAAGAAGCCAGGTGAACTGCCAGCCTAGGAGATGACCCCTCAAGTTCAAACCTAGACCTTCTGCATAATGCCATAACCACTCACCTCAGCAATGTTATGAAATTATTCAATAAAACAAAAAACTTCATTTAATATTGTCAATTGATTTCAGTGCATGAGTTCCCTTTACTCTTACTTAGAATGAAAGATATTCAACATCAAGTGATAAAAAAAAGAGCAACAAAAATCAATAGGCTACTGAAAATTAAGAAAGGTGGTGATTTTCTAGACATTGTGAAAATATTTTTGCTACACCTTGTTTATAAATTTTCATTCTAGCATTTACAAAAAAATATTCACAAGGGAACGACAAACCTTCAATCTCATTATGCACTCCTTGGAATAGCTCCCTGGCAAATTCAAAGTCTATTCATGAAGTCCATCAACACTTCTTCAGCAATCTTCAACCTTTTCAAGTTTTTCACCACCTTTTTTCTGCTCTCTTGTACTTGCTGCTGGATCAGCTTCAAGGTCTCATATGCTAAGCAAATCTTGGTTGAACCGGGGATATTTGTAAACTCAAGCTCCAGGGGGCCAGATCAATCTTTTGAAGTGATAAAAAATTAACATCAGAAATAAGCCCTTCATCGGTAAAAGTTGACTCAAAGTAAAATACTAAAAGAATTGACTTTCCCACTCTTCATTTATGATTTCCTTGCAAGTTAGATTTCAAAGAATTTGATAAATGTGAATTTATCTTACTTTTTATTATTTAAAGGAAACTCAATCTTGGATTGGGATAGGAACTTGATGCCTTTCATGACTAATGCTACTAAGTTCGATAACAATCTTATCCAACATAAGTTTAAGTGACGAACGATCCTGTTGTCCGAAAAATGAAGCCAGGCTTATTTTTGTATGGGCCTGCACCAAATGTGAAGCGGTCGCTTCACTTCATTCGGGGATGGAGGGTACTTGAGCCACAAGGTATTTCACAAGCATACAGACAGTAACTGCTATCAGTACGAAGAACTCGCAAGGACGAGGATATCCCCAATGACGGTGAAGGCAGCCCGACAAGCAAGAGCTGCAAATGAGCAGCAACCCACCACATAAACGCTATCGCTACCCGCAAAGGCAGGTAGCACGTGGAGCATCATGGCCGCTGCAGATTAAATTTATTGGGGGGATACCTTAGATGGGGATCATTACGCAGCGATATTCTGCAAGTATTTTTTTGTCCATGACGAAAGCCGATTTCAAAACTGCAGTCCAGTCGCAGTTCAGTTCCAGTTCCAGTTGGGGTTTATTTGTGTCTTTTCAGGCTAGCACTAAACTAAAACTATGACCGAACTGCAGCTGAACTCCCATAATCAGCGGTGCAGCCTCCGTGGGGGGGGGGGGGGGTTTAAAGGGGGCTTGTGCCCCCCACTTCAAGAAAAGCCAAAAAAAAGAAGGAATACACCCAGAAATATAAGATAACAGTATCCCTGAGTTCCCGTGCTTTTGTTTTTCATCTACGCTACTCTTATGCATAATATCCCATAAAAGGAATACGTACGACCATAGATAAATAGAACCAGAAAAATGGGGATTGTGTATTTATTTATTTATTACGGCGACCCTACTCCATATTCTGTAAAGCCTTTTTGGTTCGTAGGATTTGAGGAGGTTCATGACCTTTGTTCATTTCATTTGCCACCTCGCTCAGCATCCCCCCCCCCCCTTCCCGGATCCGCCCACGTGCAAAACCAATGCGACTACAAAGGACGATAAATTCCTGAAAGGATGCACTAAAAAAAAAAAGAAGAAAAAAAAACATGAATCGCGGGCCCATGGAGTTGGGAACTCCAGGAGCGTCAATTAGCTCCGTGGCATGCTCGGTCAGAAACTGCCAAGTGTTGCCATAATGGATCTGCTTCATAATGAATCAAAACACTCGTTCCGGCTACGTTACAATGCCGCAAAGACGAAAAAGAGTACCGTTACACTACTTTACGATTTTTGTAAATTCATTTCCATCGTTATACTCAGAACGGTGGGGTATAACATATACCCCACCGCGTAAAGCGCCACCGTCGCCACGAAAGCATTGCGCTTGACAGCCCTGCATCCATTTCTCACAAGGGGCTGCCGAGGAGTGAAGTGCCATAGTGAAGTGCCGGGAGCGTAGAGTTCCCCAACAGCTGCAATAGGTCTGATCTCTGTTGTCCAACTAGTAGCATTCGTCTTAAGAAACATGACTCAGAGAAGGGCTAGCGGTTGCAGATTCAATTTTGAATTTGTAAGGTTTAAGGTCCACACGGTGTGGAAGACGGTGATGGGTGTTGAGGTGTGTGAACCTCAACCCCGTCGTGCACACTGTGCCTACGTCAGTTCCGCCACGCGCTCAGGCACCATCTTGTAGGGATAGGCCTATCTAGGAGCTTGGTAAACATATCTGGACTGCTCGCCCCCAGCCAAGCTAGCCTCGTCGCGCACGCCGCCCGGAAAAAGCGGCAGCCATATTTCTTCCCATCAATTCTGCCCTCCGTACTCTCAAACAGTAGTTGAACTCCCCTCGTTGCGGATGTGGTTGTAGATGTGGATTCTATCATCCAATGTTCAGTTTTCTTGACGTTTTCGGTAAATGCAGCCATAAGCACAGGGCTTTCAATAACTTAAATAATTGAAGCTTTTCTGTGAAGTAATTTATGCTTAAAACGTGGTGCATTGTGTGCTTTTTTGTTTGTCACTCTTGTTGCATAACTAGTGTGATTCTTGCAGTTGATATCAGCCATCCTTTTTATAACACAATTGGATACTCTAATGAATCCTTTATTTTGGCACTATTTTAGGAATTTGGTCTTAATAAAAAAAGTCTCAGTAAAAACAGTAACAGTAGTTAGCAAACAAACAAATATGGCTTTTAGTACCATTATTGCCATAACAGATTTAAAGGATTACACTCTATTTTATTTGAGAATTTATTTTATATATTGCATTTACATGGCAATTAGTTAAGTCAAAACTGTAGTTCAGTTTCACTGAGTATTGTATCCTGTGTATACATTGTATTCAAAAGTGCAGATTTGATCAGTACTAAAATACAAGGTATTGATGCTAAGATGAAACAGGCAGGAGGATGATATAAAATAAGTTTTATACAAAAGTTTCATGAGCTATAGTTTGTGAACATGCTTTCTCACCTCTTTATCCTTAGTCAAGGTGTCTGAGAGCTCAGGTGGGTCAAAAGAGGGATTGTCCTCCCCAATATCACTGAAAAGCTTCTGTGCTTATGTGATTGCTGTTTAGTGGATATTTCGTTAGTGTGTTAATAATAGTTTGTACCAAAGATGAGGGCCTTAGGTGTGATGATGAATTTGCACTTTTTTTTCCCATAGGTAGGCCTATATAGGCCTTGCTGGTAGCACATTATGCTTACACTGGATAAAGTTAAGCAATAGCCCATTTAAGGGCTTCCATAGGTTCCATCTGGCATTTGTGACCTGTATATCAGCCTAAGATGGCTGATGTCACAGATGCAGATGTTGGAGCTGGAGACTCCAGTGTTGAAGCCCAAGTATCTTTGGCTGATTCTAGTACCTTCCTGCAGCACATGAAAAGGGTCATTGCTGTATTCTTAGAGGAAGAGTGTACAGTATCTCCAGGTGAGTGAAATATTGTAATTCTTGACATTTTGGGACTTGTCTTGTTTGAAAATTCAGGACAGGTTTAAGAAGGCAAAATACTCATTGGCACTATGTACCCATTTTACTATCCTATGTCTGAAAGGCCTCATGTCTATGTCCATTAAAATTTAAATTGCTGCATTCCAAAAAGTTGCTTAAAGCCGAAATGTGTCACTGTGCTTTAGCTCTGGAAGCAGCATGCCAAGATCCTACAAATTTGGAGGCAGTGAAAAAATTCATTGGTGATTCACAGTGCAGGTCTCTGCTTGTTGAGAAGACATCGATCAAAGGTTTGCTAAATCTGTGACATCTTTTAGGATATGTCAATTGTAGAGGGAATTGCTTTGAACGCCCTCTGTTCTTCTTGAAGATGAGGTTGTTCCAGGGGGAAGCAGTGCTGAAAATGTTGATGCAGAGGAGGAGAAAGACTTAGCCCAGTATTTCTTTTCCTGCGATGTGCACTTTACATCCACTCGGATAATGAGGTATTACACATTGGTTTTTGCTGTATCTGGTTCACGTAATAATTCACTTATACAAATGAGAAAGTGGTTATTCACTATCTTACAAATCAACATATCTATTTTTTAACATAAAAGGATGACCTTATGATTTAATTTTTGGGTACCCATTCAGTTCTGGCAATTTCTTTACAGCATTGCATTTGCAAAACGAGGTGTGGTCATTGAAGCTGGAAAACCAATATCTTCTCAGCTGAGGATGATGATATTAAACGAAGGGTCCCTTTATGAGACGCTTCATTCATATGTGAGCAATATCATCACTCCAGTCTTCAAGAGCCATGTGCAGGAATCTGGGAAAACTGAAAGGTCAGTGATTCTATCTTCACCTGTTTTTGCATTTTGCTGGTGATTTAGCTCTTCCTATTCATGGCATAGGCAGACTTTTTTTTTTTTGCTACCAATATCAGAAAGTGACTGGGATTATTGGAAGAGAAAGATTGTTAAAGTTTATGAAAAAGAGCTAACATTTGAAAAAAAATTTGTTATAGCACTAGAATCCAATCCTGCATGGTGCATTTGATTTATTTATAAAGGCCAACGATGAGCAACATAGACCCATGCTTTTTTTTTGTATACACAGTCAGCTCTGGAAGCATGAATGGAACTGCTGTTGCTGATGGATTGTGACTATCATTGTTTATTTTCCATGTGACAAGAAGTCATTCTCTGTTGCCTGAGGTTTCATGGCAACAAGAATCCCACTGCATCTTAAATGTTTTGGTAGTCTACTGACCAGGAACAGATGTTCTACTTCCACCTATAGTGATTTGCCTAAGTTAGAGCTCCTTGCAGATGTGCAGAAGTGTAGATGAAATACATTTGATTCCAAGTTCTAATCTGTCTGTCAAGTGATTCCTGAATAATTCTCACTTCGATGTGATGGGATATTGTTGGCAATAGATTTAACGATAGCTTTGAGCTGCAAAAATTGAATGCAAACTACCTTAAACTTAAGCACATTTACAGAGGAACTTGAACTTCAGCAAATTACAGCATTTTGCTTACTAGATGTAGCAGTATTTCTTAGGGTAACCAAGTTTTTCAATTTCATTCTGGTCATACTCTGTTTTCAGGGCTGGAGATAAAATGGTTCCTACTGTGGAAAAACACATGGCCCAGCTGGAGTTGGGTCTGCTCCATCTACAGCAGAACATAGAAATTCCTGAGGTATCTCTTCCTGTACATCCAGTAGTGGCACAAGTAATCAAGAAGGCTGCTGAGCGATCACTCCCTCCAAAAGTAGATGACTTTGGTGACAAAGTAGAGGACCCTGCCTTTCTGAATCAACTTCAGAATGGTGTTAATCGTTGGATCAGAGAAATACAGAAGGTACTGGGAAACACTGCATTCATATCTTGTCTTGTGGATTGCAAAGGAATCCTCAATAGAAAATATATAAATTGACTTTGTTTCATTTTGCTTGGTAGGTCACAAGATTAGACAGGGATCCATCATCTGGGACTACTCTGCAGGAAGTCAGTTTCTGGTTGAACTTGGAACGTGCGCTTCATCGCATCCAGGAAAAGAAACAGAGTCTTGAAATCTCTCTGACTTTAGATATCTTGAAGAAGGGGAAAAGATTCCATGCTACTGTCAGCTTTCAGAATGACACAGGTTTGTGCCACTTGTTCTGAAGGGATCAAACATTTTGTCCTTTTTGTAGCAGTACTGATACATATATTTGCAGGACTTGAGCAAGCTCTGGAATTGGTGAATGACTACAATCCATTGATGAAAGATTTTCCCATCAATGACCTGGTGTCATCTACTGAGCTCGAAAGGATTCGCATGGCACTCAGTGGCATCTTCTCACACTTACGGAAGATTCGCAACACCAAGTACCCTACTCAGAGGGCAATCAGGCTTTTGGAAGCCATATCTAGAGATCTTTCAACTCAAATGCTCAAGGTATTTTTCTAAATTTGATGTTTTTTGAGTTGTGAAAGCGCAACTTTACTAGTTGTAGTCTGACAATTTAAGGTGTTCATTATTCTGACCTATGGAGTTTTATGAACAAAATGTAAGTCTGACTGATGAATTTCAAGAATTATAAGTCTGTAAAATAACCTTTTACTAGTATCCTAGAAATCATATTAAAGAAAAATTATTTTAAAAAAAGTGTTTTGTGGAGATTTCAAATATCTCCGTAATTGTAAATCAAGTCTACATATGTTTTTGCATGATTTTGCACAAACATATGGAAAATAGAAGAGAGTGGAGCACTACATTGGATTGATGTTAATTTATGTGAAGCATTAAGCACTGTAAAATCCCTGGAGCCAAGCATCAATGTGCTATATGAAGACTTTGATCATCTTTCAATGTCTTTCAGTATGCAACAGGGAGATAAAATAGAGTTGCACACGCGCAGACCTATTACTGTTTCTGCATCGGTAAATAGGTTTGAAGTTTGCAAACATCCAAAGCACTTGTCTTTTTAATGCTTGAAGGAGTGAATGCACTTTGCTTTGGCTTGTGCTGCATTTTTTTACTGTTTTGTTCCACATCAGGTCCTTGGTTCCAGTCGACTAATGCATATTCCTTTTGAAGAGTTTGAGAAGGTCATGACATCCTGCTTTGAAATTTTCAACATTTGGGATGATGAGTATGAGAAGCTTGTCAGCCTTTTGAGGTAAATGGGTTTCTTCCATTTCTTTTAACACCCCAAAAAAATGTTGAGATAAGGACAGACCTTAGATTTTGAAAATGAAAATTATGCAGGGATCTAGTGAAGCGACGGAGACAGGAGCATGTGAGGATGGTGTGGAGGATATCACCAGATCACAAGAAACTCCAAACTCGTATGGAGCAAATGAGGAAATTCAGGCGGCAGCATGAGCAGTTACGTACTGTCATCATGCGAGTTTTGAGACCTGCCATCACTGCAGCCCAGTCTCCTCTTGCCCAGACCCCTGATGCTGAGATTACTGCTGAACCCAAAGTGGACCCTCAATCCCTTGATGTGTCTGACATTAATGTTGCAGAGGTACATTGTTTTTATTTAATCATTCATCCCCAGCTGGATCAGTATTACATGTTTTAACTGGTGCTATCGCAGGAAATTGAACTGGCTTATGAAAATGTCAAAGCTGTGGAGAGTCTGGATGTAACCAAAGAAGGTAATGAGGCATGGCAGGCAGCAATAAAAAGGTATGAAGAACGAATCGATAGGGTGGAGACAAAGATCACTGCCCGGTTGCGTGATCAGCTAGGAATGGCCAAGAATGCCAATGAGATGTTCCGCATCTTCTCCCGTTACAACGCTCTCTTTGTTCGTCCTCACATTCGAGGGGCCATTCGAGAGTACCAGACACAGTTGATCCAACGGGTCAAGGATGACATTGAGAAGCTTCATGAAAAGTTCAAGGTTTGTGGTCCTTTTTTTTTGGAATCAGTATTTACAAATTTTGTATAATTCTGCCATTTCTCTTATTCAGATTGGCTATGCTTCAAGCCAGGCATCACGAATGAGCCATGTGAGAGATGTGCCTCCTGTGTCTGGCTTTATTATTTGGGCCAGGCAGATAGAACAGCAGTTGATGACATACCTTCAACGAGTGGAAGATGTCCTTGGCAAAGGTTGGGAGAGTCATGTTGAAGGTCAGAAACTCAAGGCTGATGGTGATAGCTTCAAGATGAAGCTAGATACAAAGGATGTAAGGCTTCAGTAATTATCCTGAATAATCTGGGGCCTGAGTGAATTTCAGATGTAAAATTCAATTATTTTCTTTCTTGTAGGTGTTTGAAGAGTGGGCAAGGAATGTCCAACATAGAAACTTTGGGGTCACTGGACGAATTCTTGCAATTGATAGTCAGCGCTCAAGAGGTGGAAAGGGCTCCATACTGAAGCTTCGTGTGAATTTCCTTCCTGAAATCATCAATCTCTCTAAAGAAGTGAGAAGAGTTTCAAATGGATTGCATGAACAATACAATTTATGCCAATAATATATAAGTTGCTCTTGTGTTTCTCCTTATAATAATAGGTGAGACATTTGAAGGGGTTGGGTTTCAGAGTCCCTCTAGCCATTGTCAACAAAGCCCATCAAGCAAATCAACTTTACCCATTTGCCATTTCTCTCATTGAGAATGTGCGAACTTATGAAAGAACTCTCGCAAAGGTATGTTATTTCTACTCTTCTAGATAGGGATGGGTTGGTTTTTTAACTAATGCCTTTTTAATAAGATAGTCCAGAAAGAATAGCAAGCATACTCTTAAAAGATTGCCTAATAAGGATCCATAATGAATATATACTTTGGTTTTTATAGAATATGCTACTTTGATGCAAGTATTTATATAACATTTTGAAAGATTGTCTAAGAGTTGACCTGGCATTACAAATGCAATTCGCATGAAGTGCCCTGGAATACCAATATAGTCTTGCAGGAAAGTCTATCATGTAAGTTACGCTTCTGAATTCTTTTAAGCCAGTGGCTGCTGAGGTATCAAAATTAAGTTGCCCTCAGTATACAGGTAATTATGGGTTGACTAAGTAATTACCTATTTGCTTTGAATTGCTTATTTTTTGACTGGTTATCGATTTATTAGGCTAAGTTTGAGTTAAAATGCATGAATTTCAGATCCCATTCGGTGCATGTTTAACCTTTCTTAAGTTCATTCCAGTTCTTCCTTCTTTACATTGCTGAATACAGTACTTTTATTTGTAATTACTTGATAGGTGAGCAGATACTGAGTCTCCAATCGGGAAGAATGTAGGAAACATCACTTTTAACAGAAATGTAATTGTTAGGTGCTTTGAGAACTTCACACTAGAAAGGCAGCATGTTGAGCACTAAGGAAATTTATCAGGATTGTGTACAGAATGTGTACTCATGCTTCCCTAGTTATGCTTTTGAGTATTTGTAGTCCAGACTTTGATTCACTGTTTATAATGCAGCTCAATCAGAGAGAGATTCAGGCCAGTTGCTTCCTCCTTTTCCTCTATGCATGAATTTTTGGATCATGAAGAGTGTAATTGTATGATCTGCTTGCATCATAGCTTTGTAGAGCAAGATTGTTTTGCCCTTGGAGTCATGTATTTTGCAGTGAATGTTTTGAGGCATGCATTCATGGGAAAATGGTGTTTTGCTCATTTTTCTCTTTGTGTGCAGGTTGAGGAGAAAGCCAACATTGAACTACTGGTGGCTTCCATTCATAAGGATGTCCAGCATCTGATATCTGAGGTAATTAGCAGAATCTGACAAATTGGTTGTTGAGTGTATTCCAATTGTGAGAATAATATCCTTCTCTGTCTAATCTTTAGGGCTTCACTCTTGTCTGGGAGAGTTACAAGTTGGATACATATGTAAGTAGACTTGCTGAGGCTGTATTGAGATTCCAGGAGAAGACAGAAGATGTTCTTGCAGTCATGGAGCAAGTAGAGGTATTCAATCAATTAGCAAATCACATTTCATAGTTCTTCCAAGGACATGTTTTATTCAGCCAATTGTTTTTTTTTTCAGGCAGACATTCGCTCATTGGAGACATGTGCCTATTCTGCCAACACCTTTGCAGATATATTAAACAAGATCCAGAAATCTGTAGATGACCTGAGTCTAAAGCAGTACTCAAACCTACACACATGGGTGTCTCGTCTTGATGAAGAGGTATTATAGTTTTTCTTTTTAATTATTTATATGGATGCATCTTAGCATTTGCTTTAAGACAGAGGATGATATAATGAAGCAAAAAGGAAACTGGAGGAAAGGGCATCAATACACAAAGAGTTATATAAAAGCAGTAATAGAAGTTTCACGTTACAAAATGGTGTGTCTAGGAAAACAACAGCATTGTTAAAATCCCAACACATCCAGCTTTCACCAATTTAACCCACCAGAAGAATGATCAAAGTCATGTTTTTGATATTTTTAGAGAGTGCTGCCACCTGTTGTTTGTTGTGCTGTTTGTTGTACAAGCTTTCATTTCTGATATTCATAAACTTGCAAAATGATCACAGTCTTGAATTTAAGCAGGGAAAACATATGTGCACCCATTTAGAGCCAGATGGTTTTGAAACTTAAGTTTTATTTTTCTCAAAACAATGTAAATGTGGCTTGGATTATTTTTCCTGTGAGCTTTTTTCAGTTTATATCAGGACGGACAGTGGTAACCTCCAGTGAATACTCGTGCTTAGAAAAGCCTAGACTGCCTTCTTGAGTTTCAAGGGTTTGTGTTTTTGGGAGGGCTGGGGATACTGGAAATGATAGGATAATATAACAAAAAGTAAGGTGAGGCATGTAAAGCCTGCCTGACATGAGGTACTAATGAAAGCGCTCTGAGAAAGGCAGATGGTAGTGAGTAAGTGGAAGTACTGTTATGAGAAGTAGAGAAGAGGATCAGTTCAAAACATTGCTGAAGAAAAGGGATGGAAACAGGGGGACACTGGAAGGCAAAATCAAATAGCATCAGCAATCTATAAAAGAGGCAATGAAAGGTACTTGTTAACCACTCATGTAACAGGGATAGTCACTTGCTACACATTGCAGCCTGTTGGGGAATTCCCAGGCTTTTGACCTTGTAGTCCACACTTGCCAACTTCTTTCCACAATGCACAGGTTGAAAAGAAACTGGCAGCAAGATTGGAAGCTGGTATTCAAGCATGGACACAAGCTTTAGAAGGTGGAAAAGAAGAGCCTGATTTCAACATGGATACTGATGCTCCTCCAGCCCCCACACACAAAGCTGGTGGGGATCCACAGGTATGTCCTCTTCTGTTGTTTGCATGTTTTCATTACATGCTGTTATGTCTCCTCATGATGCTATATTTCAGGCATAATCCCATGAACCAATGTGATTTAATATATGAAATCATCTGAAGGTCATACCTGAACTCCAGGAAGTAGAATAACATGATTTGAAGTTGCATTCTCTATAAAACAGTCTCTCTGCCCTTTTAGATTGTGGCTTCAATCCATGAGATCCGCATCACTAATCAAATCATGTACCTGCATCCCAGTATTGAGGAAGCCCGTGCTAAGATCACATATCAGATGTTTGCCTGGGAAAATGTCATCCTTCTTCAGAAGAGAATACAAAGTTCTCGTTATCAGGTGAGACTTTGACATTGGTAGCTGCAGCAATGTCTGTTTTATTTGTCCTCACACTTGCCTACCATACCAACTTGTGGTTATAGGCAGCCCTGGACCGGCCAACAGGCATGACATACAAGAATCTCTTGCCTAAGATCCCAAGTGGGAGTGGGATCCTGGATGCAGCATACCAAGCAATTGAGAACAAGATGAACCAGGTGAGTTGTTTTAATTGGCTCTATGAAGAGAAGCAGGTCAGTTAACCTTTCAACCCTCTTCTGTGGAAGGGATGAGAGGGAGTCAGATCTGCTAGATTGAAGAGAGTTTCAGAATACCTATATTGTGATCCTTAGGAGGACTACATGGCTCTGAATTCCACATGAATAAGAAGTTGCTCACCATTAGTGAATGTCATGAATCCCTTCAATCCATTTTTTTTTTCTTAATAGGTTCAAAAGTATGTAAATGAATGGCTCCGATACCAATCACTATGGGACTTGCAACAAGACAACCTCATATCTCGCCTTGGAGAGGATGTTTCTAAGTGGATGAAGTGTCTGAATGACATTAGGTATGCAGGAAATTCCTCCCCTGTTGGAATACTGAGTTGTATTCATATGTCTATATGCAAGGATTCTCCTTTGTTCCTGCAGAAAGTGCCGGACAACATTTGACACAAGTGACACTCGACGAGCTTTTGGTCCAGTTGTGATAGACTATGCAAAGGTCCAGAGCAAGGTGACACTGAAATATGATGCATGGCACAAGGAAGTCTTGAGCAAGTTTGGCCAGCTCCTAGGTCAAGAGATGGCCCAGTTCCACAGTGCTGTGTCCAAGGTAACCCCATTAAATTGTTCATTTTGAGTGCATTCTAACTGTCCAAAGATTTATAGAAATGATGATACACTCCTTCTGACACCTCTTCTGAAATATTGTGAAGAGACTTTTGAGTAATTTCTGAAATGCAAAGTTCAATATGTGATTTTGTGGTTTCAGTTCTCCATTTCTTGTTGATAATGATGAAAACCCTTGTTTTGATCAGTCAAGAGGAGATTTGGAAGGCCAAACCCTAGAAGCAGCTAGCACATCAGAAGCTGTTGGGTTCATTACCCAAGTCCAAGGGCTGAAACGACAAGTTCGCTCATGGGAGAAACAAGTGACTCTCTACAGAGATGGGCAGCGCCTCCTGGAGAAGCAGCGCTTCCAGTTTCCATCCAACTGGCTTCATGCTGACAACATTGAGGGTGAATGGTCTGCATTTAATGCCATCATGAAGCGTAAGGACTCTTCAATCCAGACACAGGTCTGTTCAACAACTAGCAGGCATTGGTCTGAAATGATGTGTTGATTCCATTAAGGAACCAGTAATTTTTTTTCTTCAAGGTTGCCAGTCTTCAGATGAAGATCGAGGCAGAAGACAAGGCAGTAGAAAGCCGAACAGCAGACTACCTTTCAGAGTGGGATGCATCAAAGCCAGTAGAAGGGTCCCTACGTCCAGAGGAAGCCCTGAGAAAGCTCAACATGTATGAGACACGATTGACCAAGCTCAAGGAAGATCGGGATAATGTAGCAAGAGCTAAAGATGCTCTGGAGCTTTCCAGTCCAGGTATGACACTGATGAATCTGTTTTTCTTGGCCGAATAGCCTGATAACATCATATTGTGATTGATGCATCTATTTGTGACTTTTCAGGGATGTCCACTGCTAGTGAAACTCACCTTCAAGTGGCAGGAGAAGAATTGCTGGACCTCAAAGGAGTCTGGAGTGAGCTGAGTACGATATGGACTCAGATTGACCAACTGAGGGACCAGCCATGGCTCTCTGTGCAACCTCGTAAGCTCAGACAGCAGTTGGATTCCTTGTTGACCCAGCTGAAGCAGTTGCCAGCCCGACTTCGACATTATTCTGCCTATGACCATGTGAAAAGACTCCTTCAAGGATATGCCAAGGTTTGCTTCCTTTTGTGGCCATTTGAATAGACCTAATGAATATCCCTGTCAGAAAGGGGTTTTGCTGAGATGGGTGAAGGACTAGTAATACAGCAAGTATTGTTGAATCCTTTGTGCTGGAGGCAGTGCAGCTAAAGTTTTTTGTTTGGTGGCAATAGGTTGTAAGTGGAGAACAGACATGTGCTGGATCATGGTTTTTTTTATTACCTTCTCTATTTTATGCATAGTATGGTAAAAGCTACACTCTTTAAGGAAAGAATGTGCCTCTTTAATACATTGATATTGTTGATGTGTGACAACTATATTTCCATTATATCTCCTGGATGATGACGATAAACTACACCTCTTCAGACATTCTCTGATGATGATCAATCACTGACCAGAGATCTTTGCTTACTTGGCCATAAATTTAAGTTTTCTTCAGTGAAGTGAACATTTTTTATCATTTGGTACAGGTTAACCTTCTGGTGGTAGAACTGAAATCTGAGGCCTTGAAGGAGCGACACTGGAAGCAGTTGATGAAGGGTCTTCGTGTGACATGGAACCTCAATGACCTCACACTTGGTCAGCTCTGGGATGTAGATCTTCAAAGGAATGAGAGTCTTGTCAAGGATGTCATCCTGGTTGCCCAGGGGGAGAAAGCTCTTGAAGAATTTCTCAGACAGGTATTCCTTGCAGCGAAAAAATGTATTTATTAATGTTTGTGGAGCTCTATCTTGTCATGCCTCATGGTTTGTCTCTGACAAAATCTTATTAGGTTCGAGAGGCCTGGCAGTCCTATATGCTGGATTTGGTCAACTATCAGAACAAGTGCAAGCTCATCCGAGGCTGGGATGATCTCTTTACCAAGGTCAAGGAACATATCAATTCTGTGACAGCCATGAAGCTCTCCCCCTACTACAAGGTAATTTCATGAGCTTTAGTTGATGGATATCCATTATCAATTACTTTAAATATTTCTGCATAATTTTTTAAAGAAAGTCACTACCTGGTGTTCCAGGATTTTGGTTCCAAAATAAGTGTCAGTTTGAAGGATGTTCATCTGAAACACACTGGGGCAAGTTGAACTGTGAAAACTGTCGGAGGCTCACTTATATGCGCGAAGAATGATGCATAATGCCTAGATGTATTGGAAAAGGAATGTAAGTTTTAAGGGATCTGTTTTTCTGGAGGTGTCTGTTTTCATTCAAAGCTGCCTAGTCATTCATTTAGAAAGAAGGGGGTGTACCACCTATCAGCCCTGTATTTGTGGGTTTTCCAATTTTTTTTACTGAATATTTTAGTATGTGTATATGTATTGTTCAACTCTGAGATTCTAATGATGTATTTTTACATTTCTAGAGTTCATGGATTGTATTAGTGATCTCTGGCATAAAAGTACAGGTCTTTTGAATGACAGCAATTCTTATGGATTTGCCTTTTTTGTAGTGTGTCATGTTTTTAGGGACTCTTTCACCTGAATGCTTCCCTTCTGACTTTCTCATGAATATAAGTTCATGGATGTTTTCTGCAGAGTATCCAACTGTCATGAAATCTAGCCATGTCTTGGTAATTGTGCTAGGTATTTGAGGAGGAGGCCCTTACTTGGGAAGAGAAGCTGAATCGCATCAATGCCTTGTTTGATGTATGGATTGACGTTCAGCGTCGTTGGGTATACTTGGAGGGTCTTTTCAGTGGCAGTGCAGACATTCAGGCCCTCCTTCCTATTGAAACCTCACGCTTCCAGAGCATCAGGTACATGAACAAGAAGCAAATTTGAATCACTGTATTATGATTGTATTGTAAGCACAATTTTCCTGTGATGATTCTTGCTCTGATGATTATGTTGATGACATTCTTTTGTTAAGTAGTGGTATATCTGAGGCCTCATTCAGAATATTCTTATGCAATAGATGCATGTTTTATTCTGTCCACTTTCACATTTCAACTTTGGCTCTATTCCAGCACTGAATTCTTGACACTTATGAAGAAGGTCACTAAGTCTCCCTTGGTCTTGGATGTCTTGGCAATCCCAGGCGTCCAACGATCACTTGAGCGGCTTGCTGACCTCTTGGGCAAGATCCAGAAGGCACTTGGTGAATACCTTGAGAGAGAAAGAGCATCTTTTCCCAGGTAATTTTCTAATACCATTAAGTTTATTATTTACATAATGATTTGTATGTAGCTGAATTGTTTATGTGGTTCTATCTTTCTGCAGGTTTTACTTTGTTGGGGATGAAGATTTGCTTGAAATCATTGGAAACAGCAAGAACATTCCTCGGCTTCAGAAACACTTCAAGAAGATGTTTGCTGGTGTTGCATCCATCACATTGAAAGAGGATTATTCTGCTATCCTGGGAATAGCTTCACGTGAAGGAGAAGAGGTTTGTGTTCATTATCATTTGAATGCTCTGGAGTAATGCTTCTTCCATCATTGATAATGTATGCTTGATTATTGCTACTGGTGAACAGATTAATTGCAAGTGTTGAGTTTTGATTATCCTAGATGGAGGGGGGGGGGGGAAGGAAAGAGAATGGATTTATCCTTCTCTTGATAATTTCATTCTGTGAATCTGTGATTTAATTCTCTTTAGTTTTAAAAAATTTACCACTGTTACTATGTAGCAGTTGCTGAACTTTTCACAGAAGAGAGTTTGAAGAACATTTTCTGCAACCTCCATGAAAGGCTATCTTATACAGAACTATTGAAAGCACTTGCAACCAGTCACTTAATTGGAGGAAAAGTCATCAAGTGACTGGTTGAGAGTAGTATTAGTTACATTACCAATGTACAGGAAAACCTCATTAATTCAATATTGGATGGTTCGAAGCCAAACCAGATAATTCGAACCCACTTATTTCAAAGTCTGTATTTTTTGGTCCAGTGGATTTCGAATTGGTTTTCCTGTAACATTCATCTGTATTTGTACTCCTTGTAAGCTGTTCTGGGCCATTTCTGTCTTCATCACACTCCATGTTCCCTTTCTAGAGGTGTTTTATGATCATATCCATGTTTGGGTTAACTTTCGTCACCATTCCATGGGCAGTACAAATACTCCCTGTTGGAGATTTCCTGTTAACAGTAATGTCAAGGTACTAACAGTATTGCATGGTGGTACTAGCATATGGAATTCCTTCTCTGACCTTGTATTGTAGTTTTTAAGAATGTGATTTTTTCTGCAATTTTGGCAGACTTTTTTCTGATGATATTTTATTCTTCTGTGATTAAGAATGTGATATCCTCTGCAGTTTCCATGTTTTGTCTCCAACCATAATCTCTCTTATTTGGTGTTTCACATTTACCTTCAAATTGCTCATTTTCCTATTGTGCTACATCTTGAGCTGCAATGATGATATTGGCTAAGTCTATGAGAGACTTTGGCTCACCCTGTTTGGGGAGCTTGTCTCAATGATTCATTGTTTCTATTCCTGATGCAGCTGAATTTGATATGAATTTCAGATAAATCTGGTTCTCATGATGATGCTGAAGCTGTTGGCTTAACTCAGACTGTTTACAAAATATTTGTGGAAAATGTATACATTTTATATTATGGTTTTATAAACAGTGTGGGAAGAGAATCTCAGCCAAATTTTGGTAGCTGAAGCAGGTCAAAACATGACTGGTCATTCAGAGCTCCTTACAATTAGCTTTGAGTTCCCAAGCTGTACTTGGTCTTTGATTCTGGTCTATAGGATTTTTGTGGAAGTAGTCTTTGAATGGCTACTAATGCATTGCAATCCAATACACTTTTTTGTCAAATCCCTATTCTCCCTCACACTTCAATGCAGGCAATGTGCTTAGCTTTGCTTTGTCACAAAATAAGTGCCAATTTCCCCTCCTTTGCCATCTGGCATAATGTAATATCCAGGGCCATGTGGCATGACCATGTAAACTTTTTGTGGCAACCTCTGTTTTCATGGCTATCTGCTTTCTTTAGTCTGTGCTATTGAAGTATACATCAAGTATTGAACATTTTGTACAAGAACCTCTTGATGAAAGTCCTAAGGGAGAGGGTTTTTAAGCTTGACTGTACAGTTTTCCATTAGACATCACTACTTGTAATGTGGTTTTGAAGTGGCAATTGTCTGAAAGATCCCCTGATCCTCACAGAGAATTGCACAATGAAGGGTCTTTCAATGTATGAGGTATGGGGGTGTCATGCAGTGCACAATATGTGACTGCTTATCCTTCACAGTTGTCATGAAGGCCTATGCTCAATTCTCACATCCACACTGACTTGCTTGATTATGGCTAATCATTTGTACCATTAAATAACTAACTGGTTTTTGCATAAATAGCAGATGAGGGTTGAAAGTTGTTTTAAGAAGTGCTTTGTAATTTTAAATTGGCCAGAAATTGAGCCTCTTGACCCTGTTATTGACTGTATGTCATGATCATTTGCAATACTACCTTGAAAATGGTTAATCCCTATCACAGGTACATTTCCCCGAACCAGTGGACCTATCACATGTACCAAAGGTGAATGAATGGCTGACGGAGGTTGAGCAAAAAATGAGGCTCACCCTTGCTGGGCTCTTAGCACAAGCTGTCTTGGATCTCAAACTTTTGAGAGAAGAAGGGATTGCAGCTGGACCGTTCCTCCAATGGGTTGACAAGTATCAGGTAGTAACCCAAGACCTGTACTTTTGACTCAGTATGGGTTCCTAGTCTAAGACTTTTGCCATGGTACTGTACTTCCAGGCCCAAATAGTCATTCTGGCAGTGCAAATCTCTTGGAGTGAGTCAGTGGAGGGAGTTTTGTCCTATTCTGAGCGTGGAGGGAACAAGGATTCCAAAGCCTCCCTCAAGGGTGCACTGGAAGATGTTGAGACTACATTAGGAATTCTGGCTGATGCAGTGCTGCAGGAGCAGCCTCCTGTCAGGAGGAAGAAGCTTGAGCATTTGGTATGTTCCTATTAATCAGAATTTGTTTATTTTGTTTCCATCTTTTGAACCTTGAAAATAATATAATACCAACATGTTGCAGATCAATGAGTATGTGCACAAGCGAACAGTGACTAGGATGCTGATTCAGGAGAAGGTAGATAATTCGAAGAGCTTCCAGTGGTTGACTCAGATGCGCTTCTACTTCGATCCCAACAATCCAGAACCCCTTCAGAAATTAACAATATGCATGGCCAATGCACGTTTCTATTATGGATTTGAATATCTGGGTGTTCAGGAGAAACTTGTGCAGACACCTCTGACAGATCGCTGCTATCTCACAATGACCCAAGCGTTGGAGCTTAAGCTTGGAGGATCACCATTTGGTGAGTGTACCATATGGCCATAAGTAGAGATTAAGTATATTAATTGCTCATTATCCTAAATTTTTGCCATTTTATACTTGTATAGGTCCTGCTGGAACTGGAAAAACTGAATCTGTCAAGGCTTTGGGACATCAGCTTGGGAAGTTTGTGTTGGTCTTCAACTGTGATGAGACATTTGACTTCCAGGCTATGGGCCGCATTTTTGTGGGACTGTGCCAGGTCAGTTAAGAAGGTATGATCTTTGGCACATTTATTATCAGTTTCATAGCAAGGGATGTTTAGGTTGGAGCATGGGGGTGCTTTGATGAGTTCAATCGCTTGGAAGAGAGAATGCTGTCAGCTGTGTCTCAGCAGATTCAGACTATACAGGAATGTTTGAAGTCTCAGGCTGAAGCTGGAAAGAAGGATGCCAGTGAGCTTAGACTTCAGCTATCTCCTTTATCTACTGCTTCATTCTTCAGCTATTACTATTTTTTTAATATTCAATTTGAAAGGCATGACTGTGGAGTTGGTTGGAAAGCAGGTGAAAGTGAGCACTGATGTTGCCATATTCATCACCATGAACCCAGGATATGCAGGCCGATCCAATCTCCCTGATAACCTCAAGCAGCTGTTCAGGTCCCTTGCCATGACCCAACCTGACAGGCAGCTCATTGCACAAGTCATGCTTTTCTCCCAAGGCTTCCGAACAGCAGAGAAGCTGGCTTCCAAGATTGTGCCATTCTTCCAGTAAGTTCTGCACTTTCAATGTATATAAAATTCCATTGCTAAATTTATATATAATGGGTATTTATGGAAATATCTAGCAAAAGCTGTCATCCAGCACCATAGTTTGAATTTTTGAAATGATATCTATATCCCTGTAGTTTCCATGAAGGTTCAGCTCTAGTAATTTTTTTTTTTTTTTTTTTACTAAGGTCATTTCAGTGTCAGTTACTGTGCCTAACAGCATGTAGCATTCATCTTTGCTGGGAAACCACCTATGCATAGGATTTTGAATGCCCTTTTTACAAATATTTAAAAATGAATTGCGACATGTTCAGGTAAAGCAGGAGTATATGAATCTTCAGTGTAGCATTCAAGAATTCTTTGAGTGGCTCCTGCAATTGGCATTCATGACTTTGCCATTGAGTAAGCTACTTCATATGGCAATGGATAATGTTGGTTCTCACTAACAAGTTCTTATCTGATCTGTATGGTATAACCTGTGACCATGAACAGGAAATTTCCCAGTGATGCTAAAATTTTAAGTTCCTATAATTGGCTTTCTGTAGTTGAACCATATCAGTGAGTATTGGAAGCAGAACAATAGAAATAAAAATGACTTGGTTGCATTATGAATCAACTGACAAATGTAAAAAGGAAAAACCCTCATTCATTCTTTTTTTTTTTTTTGTCCCCCAGGTTGTGTCAGGAGCAGCTTTCTAATCAATCCCACTATGACTTTGGCCTGAGAGCACTCAAGAGTGTCCTTGTGAGCGCTGGAAATGTGAAACGAGAGCGTTTGCAAAAAATCCGAGAAGGACGTGTTGCTCGAGGCGAAGAGATATCCAAGGAAGAACCAGTTGCTCAAGGCACAGCTGAGCAAGAGATTCTGATTCAGGCTGTGTGTGAAACCATGGTCCCCAAGCTTGTGGCTGAGGACATTCCACTGCTGTTCTCACTCCTTTCAGATGTCTTCCCAGGCATCGAGTACACTCGGGGTGAAATGGATGCCCTCAAGGCTGAAATCCGCAAAGTCTGTGCTGAAATGCATCTTGTGTGTGGAGAAGGTGATGAACCTGGTGGGCAATGGATGGATAAGGTCCTCCAGTTGTACCAGATCTGCACCCTCAGCCATGGTCTCATGATGGTGGGTCCCTCTGGCAGTGGCAAGTCAACTGCATGGCGAGTCCTCCTCAAATCTCTTGAGAGGCTTGAAGGCGTAGAAGGTGTCCATCATGTCTTGGAACCAAAAGCTATCACAAAGGAGATCCTCTATGGTTCCCTTGATCCAAACACAAGAGAATGGACTGATGGGCTCTTCACTCACATTCTGAGGAAGATCATTGACAATGTACGAGGGGAGATCAACAAGCGGCAATGGATCATATTTGATGGGGATGTTGACCCTGAATGGGTTGAGAACCTGAACTCAGTGTTGGATGACAATAAACTCTTGACCCTCCCCAATGGAGAAAGGCTGTCAATCCCTCCAAATGTTCGCATCATGTTTGAGGTAGGTCAACATCATTCTCACTATGTGATGAATATTTGGAATTAGCAGTGATGCAATATTCTTTTCCTAGAATTATGTCCATGAAGACTCTGAAACGAGCTTTTTAAATCTGAGCTTTAAAGATCCACATCTTGAAAGAGAGAGATCCCAGCTGTGAATGGAATATAAATGCATTGTTTATGTTCATTCAGGTCCAAGACTTGAAGTTTGCTACCTTGGCCACAGTGTCCAGATGTGGAATGGTGTGGTTCTCTGAAGATGTGTTGTCTTCTGACATGATCTGTGAACACTTCCTTCAGAAAATGAGAGAAATCCCTCTGGAAGAAGGAGAAGAGGATTCTCGCTTCTCCTTTGGGTTGCAACCCTCTGGGGAGGACAAGGGTGTCTCTCCTGCACTGCAGGTATGAGATGCTACATTTTACAATAAAAACAGTTTTGATTTTCAACCTTAATTAGTGAGAGAATGAAAGCTGCATTTCATTCTTTGTAGGTCCAAAGAGATGTGGCAAACATACTGCAGCCCTACTTTGGTCCAGATGGTCTGGTTCTTCGGTGCATGGAGCATGCAGCTGAAAACATGGAGCACGTGATGGATTTCACCCGCCTACGAGCTCTAGGGTCCCTCTTCTCCATGATTAATCAGTCACTGAGGTAATCACTGAAGGAATTTGTTGGATTCTTTTATTTTGAATCACCTTTGTGTCTGAGTAGGTTCCTTTTCCATACCAAAGTCATGGGAGAAATGTATTCATTTGGGGAATCAACTTTGTTCAGAATTAAATATAATTGGCATTTGGCCAGTGCATTCATAACTGCTTCAAAGAAGTATTTATGCTTGGACCATTAAAAAAGTAACATTAATATTAATATTTATTTATATATTCCTTTTTTTTTCACTTGTTTTGGTCTTTTTTTCTCTTCAGGAACATCTTGCGATACAACCAGAATCATTCAGATTTTCCTATGAGTGTGGAGACAGTGGAGAAGTACATCCCCAAGGCATTAGTGCAAGGGATTCTCTGGAGTTTCTCAGGGGATTGCAAGCTGAAGGGGAGGCAGGACTTGGGTCAATTCATTGCTTCAGTCACCACAATCCCATTACCTCCACCACCTGTTGTTGATTACGATGTAAGTGTAGTTGAAGTTACTTGCAAACCTGTCTGCAATTTTAGTGTGGAAGTGCATCAACATTTCTGTGACATAGGTGAACATCAATGGGGATTGGGTTCCACTAGCAGCTGGAGTTCCTCAGATTGAAGTTGAAACTCATAAGGTGGCTGCACCAGATGTTGTTGTACCCACTGTGGACACTGTGAGACATGAAGCCCTATTGCACACATGGTTGGCTGAGCACAAGCCTTTAGGTGAGAATTGGTGACAGCATCTTATTTTTCGGACCTTGCATGCATGGAAAAAAGAATTAAATTAATGCCTTAGTATCCCTGTGTGAATGCCCAGAATGTTCCTCCTACCTCCATGATGAATCCTGCTTTCTGCGAACTAACCATTATAATAATATAATTTACATTTTTCTCTACCTCTTGTGTTCACAATTTGGATTTACTTGGATTTTGCAGTGTTGTGTGGTCCACCGGGAAGTGGGAAGACAATGACCCTGTTTGCTGCCTTGAGAAGCCTCCCTGACATGGAGGTAGTAGGTCTCAACTTCTCATCAGCTTCAACGCCTGAGTTACTCCTGAAGACCTTTGATCACTACTGTGAATATCGGCGCACTCCAAATGGCATTGTCTTGGCTCCTGCTCAGGTACTACCTGTTTGGCAGCTGGCTGGATATCATTTTAAAGTTATGGCCTCATTTCTGTTTGAATGTGTTTCCTAGATTGGGAGATGGATTGTGATCTTTTGTGATGAGATCAACCTCCCAGACATGGACAAGTATGGAACTCAGCGAGTTATCTCATTCCTGCGACAGCTTCTTGAACATGGAGGCTTTTACAGGACATCAGATCAGGTGTGTTTCATCTAGATGCCCTTCAAAATCATATCATCTTAAGGGTTGTTGCTTTTTTATGGTTTGCTACATTATGTTTGTGTCATCATCTTTCAATGGACTTCCTTTTCCTAAACAAGTAGACCTCTTATGATGTCTAACTGTTTGAGTCTCCCACTTTCATTGTCTCACAATACCTATTGAAAAATATTTTTGAAATATATGGTCAATTATAAAAACTGGTATGCAAGGGGATTTAGTTAAGAGACATACATGTCACATTTGTTTTGCAAAAGAAATTCCAAAAAAAAATTATAGCAAATTTGGAATTGTGTTAGCTCATGGCAGAAAGGCATGGGCCTTCTATGCTATGAGTCTTTACTTCAATAGATATGGACATTGCTTAGCCACAAGATTAGTTTGTCATGTTTAGGGCCATAGTTCCCTGTCCATTTAATTTTTTTAATGTGATGGATCCATTGTGAGTACTTTCTTGGCTGACATGGTATGCCAGGACAATACAGCAAAGTCAATCCAGAAGCAAGAGGGTTGAAGAGGGTGACTGTATACTATATGTATAATAGCATATGGCCATTAATGGCAACTTTTCACATCTGACAAGAATGTGTATAGGTATCATGTTCATGCCAAGAAACCTTAGCTTTGGATGTGGTAGCCTGCAACCAGTGGAAAATGATAATTGCCATTGCAGGCCTGGGTGCAACTGGAAAGGATTCAGTTTGTGGGAGCATGTAACCCTCCCACTGACCCTGGGAGAAAACCTCTGTCACATCGATTCCTGAGACATGTCCCTGTCATCTATGTTGACTATCCTGGGGAGACTTCCTTGAAACAGGTTAAATCAGATTTTCTGAAGCTTCTAGTTCAAGGGACATAGTCATGTTCATCTATCATATTTGACATCACTGTTGTTTCTTTTTATCCTTCTCAGATTTATGGGACATTCAACCGAGCAATGCTGCGGCTGATCCCATCATTGAAGGCATTTGCTGAGCCACTCACAGCTGCTATGGTAGAGTTTTACCTGTTGAGCCAAGAACGATTTACCCAAGATATGCAGCCACATTATGTATATTCTCCCCGTGAGATGACCCGCTGGGTTCGAGGCATCTGTGAAGCACTCAGGTTGGATTTTAATTTATGTATTTGAGGTGCATGCATCTGAGAGTCTGTCACCATGACAGGAATTTTATGTGATGCGAGCAGCACTCTGTGCTGAAGATCTGTGTTGTTTCAGCCATTATTTTACGCTCGCTAGAGAAATTTGGTTCAGTCATCCTATCTCTCCTGCATGCATTTATCATGATGGAGTTTATTCTGACTGAAATATTTCATTCTTCTGGAAATGAAATAGAGATTTTGCATCAAAGTATGGCCATATGATGGTTATGTTGAATCTCCCTCCATGTGTACCATATGCTTTATCAAAAGTTTATTTTATTTCATTTTCCCAGGCCCCTGGAATCCTTGTCAGTTGAAGGTCTTGTGAGGCTCTGGGCCCATGAAGGTCTGAGGCTGTTCCAAGATCGCTTGGTTCTGGAGAGTGAACGTACCTGGACAGAAACAAACCTGGATGAAGTTGCCATGAGACACTTCCCTGGCATTAATCACAAGGAAGCTCTGGTCAGACCTATCCTCTACTCCAACTGGCTTACTCGAGACTACCTCCCCGTTGATAGGGAAGAGCTCCGCAACTATGTGAAGGCTAGGCTCAAGGTATCTCCTCCTTTGTTCAGCATTTGACTTCAAACAAAGACTTATGGGTGACATGAGTTTGATTTTGACATGCAGGTGTTCTATGAAGAGGAGCTGGATGTTCCATTGGTCCTTTTCAATGAAGTCTTGGACCATGTCCTTCGAATAGACCGAATTTTCCGACAACCTCAGGGCCACGTTCTCCTCATTGGGGTATCTGGTGCCGGGAAGACAACTTTGGCCCGCTTTGTTGCATGGATCAATGGCTTATCAGTCTGTCAAGTGAAGGTATGGATTCATTCTGATGGTAGTCATGGTGTGATCTCCAAGGCTATTTCTACTAACTGTGTGTCTGGTGCTATAGGTTCACAACAAGTACACGGCAGAGGATTTTGATGAGGACCTGCGAAGTGTCCTCCGGCGGGCTGGCTGCAGAGGGGAGAAGATCTGTTTTGTCCTTGATGAATCCAATATCCTTGAATCTGGGTTTCTAGAAAGGATGAACACTCTCTTGGCCAATGGTGAAGTTCCTGGACTTTTTGAAGGTGAGCAAGCTTCTACCTTTCAGATTGATTGGCTTAATTATTTTTTTTGTGCATGCATGATGAATGACTTCTTTTGTCAGGTGATGAATACACAACACTGATGACACAATGCAAAGAAGGAGCTCAGCGGGAAGGACTGATGTTGGATTCCACAGAGGAGCTTTATCGGTGGTTTACTCAGCAGGTGATGAGGAATCTGCATGTAGTGTTTACAATGAACCCATCTGCCGAAGGACTCAAGAGCCGAGCTGCCACTTCTCCGGCTCTCTTCAATCGATGTGTCCTCAATTGGTTTGGGGATTGGAGTGATGAAGCTCTCTTCCAGGTAACATTGAAGTGCTTTCTCTATATCACCAGATGTTTGAATTTGGACTCAATTGACTATCTTATTTAAGTTTCTATTAATAATTTTCTCTTATTTATGCTTTTTTTGAACTTTGAGCGTGAGATGTAATTTTGTTATTTAGGTTGGAAAGGAGTTCATGATCCGAGTTGATTTGGACCGTCCCATGTGGAGGGCTCCTGATTTCTTCCCAGCTGCATGGGAGGGAGTACCTCAACCACCTACCTACAGAGATGCTGTTGTGAATGCTTGTGTTTATGTCCATCAGACTCTCCACAAGGCCAACACCCGGTTGACAAGGAGAGGAGCTCACACAATGGCCATCACTCCTCGGTACAGAGAAGAATGAGATTCTCTTCATGCTCAGCATTTTTTTTTTTTCTATTATGTTGCCCATAGATATTTCTCACACTTTTCTTTAGGCACTATTTGGACTTCATCAACCACTATGTGAAGCTCTACAATGAGAAACGGTCTGAATTGGAAGAGCAGCAGCTTCATTTGAATGTGGGCCTGAAGAAGATTGCTGAGACTGTGGAGCAGGTGGAAGACATGCAGAAGTCTCTTGCAGTCAAGTCTCAAGTATGTCTTGTCGCCTTGTCAGAAAAGAAATTGAAACTTTTGAATCTGCATTTGCTCATCAGATGTTATATGTTAATGCAGGAGCTAGAAATCAAGAACGACGCTGCCAATGCAAAACTGCGGCAGATGGTGGAGGATCAGCAAAAAGCTGAGGATCAGAAGGGTCAGAGTCAAATAATCCAGAAGGAACTTACCAAGCAGATGCAAGACATCAAGGAGAAGACCCAAGAAGTGATGGCTGACTTATCTCAAGTTGAACCAGCTGTTCTTGATGCTCAGCAGGGTGAGAATTTCTTTGAATACCAGTAAATACCATCAACTTGGACATCTCTTTTGATGAGGTTTCTCTCTCTGCCCCTGTAAAACAGCTGTGCAGTCAATCAAGAAGCAGAATTTAGTTGAGGTGAGGTCCATGGGAAACCCACCAGCTCTTGTAAAGTTGGCTCTCGAGTCAATATGCCTGGTCCTTGGTGAGCCTGTGTCAGATTGGAAGAGCATCAGGAGCATTCTGATGAGGGAGAACTTCATCTCCACTATCATTACCTTCTCAACGGAGAGCATAACGTAGGACACAATGGTTTTCACCTTGTTTTTCTCCTAGAATTGGCTCAGACTTATTTTCTTCTCCCTCTCTGTAGGGATGATGTTCGTGACCAGATGAGGAAGAAGTATTTGAGCAATCCAGATTACAACTTTGAGAAGATCAATCGTGCTAGTAATGCATGTGGGCCTCTGGTCAAATGGGCCATTGCTCAGGTAAACATTTTGAAGGAACAGATTGATTAATATCACTTTTGGCAGGAACTGGGCATGAATCAGTATGAATTCTCTGCTTAGATCAACTATGCTGATATGCTGAAGAAGGTGGACCCATTGAGGCAGGAACTAGCTTCTTTTGAGAGCAAGGCAGAAGAGAATCGAAACAAGGCAAACGACATTGCAGCTGTCATTGAGAGATTGGAAGCATCTATTTCCAAGTACAAGGAGGAGTATGCCATCCTCATCTCTCAGGCTCAGGCTATCAAGCAAGATCTTGCTAGTGTTCAGGCCAAAGTGAGTTTCTGCTCTCTCTTCAAGCTGTTTTGAGAAGTGATGAGCCTGACTACTAATGGCAGAGGTTCACTTTGACAGGTGGATCGATCCATGGCTCTCCTTCGCTCCCTGAGTGCGGAACAAGAGAGATGGGAAGGGAGCAGTGAGGCCTTTAAGAGCCAAATGGACACAATTGTGGGTGATGTCCTCCTGTCTGCTGCTTTCCTTGCTTATGCTGGCTACTTTGACCAACAGGTTTGCTCTCATCATTTGGTGTTCTCACAGCTTATGAAGGATGAATGTGTATTTCAACCTGTTTTTTTTTTTTTTTATCCCAACAGTACCGTCACAATTTGTTCACTACATGGTCTCATCACTTGCAAGCTGCAAAAATTCTCTTCCGGTCAGATATAGCCCGAACAGAATATCTCTCCAATCCTGATGAAAGACTCAGATGGACTGCACATGCCTTGCCTTCTGATGATCTTTGCACTGAAAATGCTATCATGTTGAAGGTTTGTTGCTTTGTTCGTATTTTCCCTGTTTCAGAGGTTCAGGGCATAATTTTTCTCCTCCTTTGCTTTTTGCAGAGATTCAATCGATACCCATTGATCATTGATCCATCTGGACAAGCCACTGAGTTCATCATGAAAGAGTTTGAAGAGAAAAAGATCACCAAGACCAGTTTCCTTGATGATGCTTTTCGCAAAAACTTGGAGTCAGCCTTGAGATTTGGGAACCCATTGCTTGTTCAGGTAAGCTGCAATATCTTGCTTATAATCATTCAACTACTATCTGTTGATGTATCACCTGAACAGTTCATGAATGTATATTTAAGTTAAGGTGGTTTAAGTTATCTTGAGTTTGGAACATTTAAAAGTTAGCATATTTACATGAATTCCTTCATGAATAGGAGTCCTATTTTCTCATTTTGCAGGATGTGGAAAATTATGATCCAATCTTGAATCCTGTGCTGAATCGTGAACTGCGTCGCACAGGTGGCCGAGTCTTGATCACTTTGGGTGATCAAGACATTGATCTTTCCCCTTCATTTGTCATATTCCTGTCCACACGGGACCCAACTGTGGAATTCCCTCCTGACCTCTGTTCTCGAGTGACCTTTGTCAACTTCACTGTGACCAGAGCCTCTCTTCAGGCTCAATGCCTCAATCAGGTATTGAAGGCAGAACGACCTGACATTGATGAGAAGAGATGTGACCTCCTCAAACTACAAGGTCAGTGGTGTTACAGTCAGAATTATAATATGCTTGGAGAGCACAGAAATATTTGAAAAGCTTTTACTGGATTTTAACTTGAACCTCTTCGGGGGAAGACAGCAGACTTCTCCTGGTCATTGTTAGCAAAAGCCAGTCTCCATCTACAGTTCACAAAACTGACCCATTAAAATCTATTGACTTTCTCTTTGGAATGCATCATTCAGGTGAATTCCGTTTGCGACTGAGGCACTTGGAGCAGAGTTTACTGGGTGCACTGAATGAGGCAAAAGGACGTATCTTGGATGACGATAGGGTCATAGAAACTCTAGAAACACTCAAAATGCAAGCAGCAGAGATTGGACAAAAGGTGGATGAAACAGACAAAGTGATTGCTGAGATTGACACTGTCTCACATCAATATCTTCCCTTGGCTCAGGTGAGAATCTCATCATTGCCACTAAAGCTGTGAAGCTGTGGGCATCAATGATAATACTTGGTTTTCTTTAAACAGGCCTGCAGTTCCATCTACTTCACATTGGAGAGTCTGTACCAGGTTCATTATCTATACCAGTATTCCCTCCAATTCTTCCTGGATGTCTTCAAAGCAGTCCTTGGTAACAATCCAAATCTGGGAGATGTCAAAGACCCTGCAAAACGCCTCACCATCATCACCAAGGACATATTTCAGGTTCTTTTTCTTTTTCCATATTAGAATTGGTATGTTGCCTTGAGAATGAGGAAAGAACTTCACAGTAGCAAAAGTTGGTGTCCTCATGTATGGGGACGAAGAACAAATAAGTACAAATTAATTTATTTTGCTGTCACTGCCATTTTTGCTGCCTGAGGCCAATCAACTAATTCCTTTCCTTCAAAATGTTAATTATTCCTAATGCCTTGACATTATGATATGGTGAAATGAAGTAATTGGAACCCTGGAAGCTTTCAATTACCCTTCCCAATATGCCAGCAATCATAATGGAGTTGAAATTGCATACCACATTAGTTGGGTGTTTCACAAAAAAACTGAGCAAATAAGAACCAAAGGTAAGAAAACACTAGCTGATGACACAAGAACACCCAAAGCCATTCTCTGTTGTGGAATTATTTGGACACTGTCCAAACATGGACAAACAACATGGAGAGGAGGCTTGCCATTATCTAACTTGCTTACTTCACCTTTTCCTAATTCTCTTTGCCTTTATTTTCTTTCACAAAAATCATCTCAGAACCCAGCATTCTGTTTCACAGACAGCAGAAGAAAAATCTGTTAATGCAGAATTTGTACTTGTCTGCATTCACAGAATTGTCTGCTGGAGCCTTTATATCTACAAATGTTTCATTCAAAATGATAGTATGAATAAAACTTTTTGACACACAGGAGCATTATGACAAGAGGCAACTACTCACTTGCCCCACCAGTGCCCAATCCAATTCTTGCTTCCACTTCTTGTTGACATGATTTCATATCAGTTTTAATATATGGTATTCTTTACTTTGGGGGATCTCTTCCACTCTTGAGTCTAGTAATTGAAGAAGAACCCTTGTTCCCTTTTTGGTGGCACAGACATCGTATGAACGAGTGGCTAGAGGAATGCTGCATGATGATCGCCCAACCTTGGCCTTGCTCCTGTGTCGCATCTTCCTGCGAGGGTCATTTAGCACTCAAATGGAAGGAAACAGCTTTGAGCATGAGTTCAATTACTTCTTGCGAGGGAAGGAAACGGCAATCACTTTTGCCAAGGATGTTCCATCAATTCGTGGCTTGGATCTTGAGCGATCTCATGCTGTCCATCAGTTGAGCCAAAGGTGAGCCTGTGCAGTTGGTGCATTTGTTCAGCGATGTCTGTCAGTGAAGTGTCATGATGGAGATTTTCATATTTGACTTCCCAGGATGCTGGCCTTCCGCAACTTGTTGTCCAAACTTGGTAACGATAATGTTCAAGTTTGGCTTCAGAGTCCAAATCCTGAATCTGCTGTTCCTCACCTTTGGGAAATTGAAAAGCCTCTCAGTCCAATTGGAACTGCAGTGTATAATCTGCTGTTGGTTCAGGTGAGTCAGATTTACATGTATTGTGTACTTCTGTGCTGTTTCTGTTGCTGATGTGAGTAAGAATGAGGTGATAGATGTGTCGGAAAGAAAATAAACATGGTGTCTTTTTCTGCAGGCTGTGAGACCTGACCGAGTAGTTGCAGCTGCTCAGGAATTAGTTGGCACAGTTCTTGGTAGCACCTTCATGGAGGCAGCTGAAAGTGAATTGAAGCTGAGCATGATTGTTGAGAAGCAGGTGAGAGCACTTATGAAGTAAGGTGATGTTCTCAACTTCATGTTTCCAATCTTTCACATATGGCACACATCCTAACTGGATCTTAATGAATATTGGAACCAAAGTTTTGTCTTTGGAACAAAAATTAAATTTTTTCAAGTACTAAAGTCTAGAAACCATTAATTATATTTTTGTTTCTTTCTCCTGTAAGTTTTTAACCCTTTCCCTGGCATTGGCGTAGTTTTACGTTGTCTTCCTCAAAGTGTTCAGATATCCCAGCCAGGGAAAGGGTTAATGAGACAAGTGTTTAAGTTCATGCTTCTAGAAGCCAGGGATATTGAGATGCTTTTGCTGAGATGAGCAACCTCTGAATTAATTTGTGACTTGGTATGGTTTTTGTCAATATCGGCTATGGTTAAACATGGCATGAATGCCTTTGACAGGTGAGATCTCGAACCCCAGTCCTGATGTGCTCAGTTAGGGGCTTTGATGCATCTGGAAGAGTTGAAGACCTTGCAGCACAGGAAGGGAAGCCCATGACAGCTATTGCCATTGGATCTGCAGAAGGGTTCACTCAGGCTGAGAAAGCCATCAATGCTGGTGCCAAGAGTGGCAGGTAAGTGTTTATAGTGTTGAGGACTGCCAGATGATTGGAATTTCAATCAATCCCCAAATCTCCCTCAGAATTATTGCTGAATTTTTTCATTCTTTCTGCACAACCTTCTTGTCAGCAGCAAAAAATAGGTTTATTTCCTTTTTTTGGGGAAGGGAACAACACAAGAACCAAACAAACAGCTGAGAATAAAGCAAAGAGAATGATGCTTTCAAGGAGGAAACTTTTTGGCTTGATTAAAATTATATTGGTCTATGGTTAATTGGATTTTGTTGTAATTGATCTGCAGCCCATTTTTAATGCCTTCATTGATTGAAAGAATATGGTATCTTCACCAACTTATGCTAATGTTACAGATGGGTCCTGTTAAAGAATGTTCACCTTGTCCCTGGCTGGTTGGTTCAGCTGGAAAAGAAGCTACACAGCCTTACACCTCATGCATCCTTCAGGCTGTTCCTCACATTTGAACCAAGTCCTCGCATTCCTGTGAATCTCATTCGTGGAGGGCGACTGCTTCTCTTTGAACCCCCTCCAGGGATCAAGGCCAATCTGCTTCGGACCTTTGCTACCGTGAGTTGGATTCAAAAGCTTGAATTGAATCTCTTGAAGCAGTCAGTTACTAAATGTATGAGTTTACATATGATAGGTCCCAGCATCAAGGATGATGTCTGCACCAAATGAGAGAGCTCGCCTATACTTCCTGCTGGCATGGTTCCATGCCACTGTTCAAGAACGACTTCGTTATGCTCCCCTTGGATGGGCCAAGAATTATGAATTCAATGAGGCTGATCTCCGTGTAGCCTGTGACACTCTGGATACATGGATTGATGCAACTGCCATGGTTTGTATTGCTTGTTATTTATCTTTTGCTTTGCTTTGATTTCATAGAAGGGAACACAAATTTATACTGAAAAATATTGCATATTGGCCTTATAGGGCAGATCAAACCTCCCACCTGAGAAGGTCCCATGGGATGCCATTACCACACTCTTGTCACAATGCATCTATGGAGGGAAGGTGGACAATGACTTTGACCATCGACTTCTCACATCCTTCCTGATGAAGCTATTCACATCAAAAAGTTTTGAAGCTGATTTCCCCCTTGTGGAAGGAGACAAGACAGAGGAGAAGGTTTTCATGCCTGAGGGGATCCAAAGAGACCAACTGCTGAGCTGGGTGGAGAGCTTGAGTGAACGATCCCAGACACCCACATGGCTTGGACTCCCACCAAACGCTGAACGAGTACTTCTCACCAATCAAGGTTTTTGCATTCATTGTTGTCTCAATTAGACATTATATGGTAGTCTAAAAGAGGAAGAGTGTAACACCAGAGTTATTTTCTGCCATTCTCAGGGTCTCAATTGATTAGTCATCTCCTGAAGATGCAGCTTTTTGAAGATGATGATGAAGCCCTGGAAGGGACTGGATTAGTTGCTCCCAAGGAGGATGAGGGCCGACCAACATGGATGAAGACACTGGAAGCCTCCTCCCTTGGTTGGCTTCAGCTTTTGCCTAGGGTTGTCCAGGTCTGTTTTCCAAACAGGATGTCTTTCTCTTTGCTGCAAAGTGAAGGTAGAAATATTGAATCACTGACTGACCTTGTGTCACTGCAGACACTACGTCGCACGGTGGAGAACATCCGAGACCCCTTGTACCGATTCTTTGAAAGAGAGGTCAACACTGGGTCAAAGCTGTTGAAGGATGTACGGCAAGATCTCCTCGATGTTTCCCTCATTTGCAAGGTTTGCTGCTACCTTTAATCAACTAAACATTGCCAAGAGATGTTAATATGCTGAGGTTATGGACCCTAACTCTCTCAGGGAGAAAAGAAGCAGACCAACAGACATCGTGCCTTGGTGAGCGATTTGTTGAAAGGACTGGTACCAAATGACTGGAGAAGATATACAATTCCTGCAGGAGTGACAGTGGCACAGTGGGTGGTAGACCTTGCCACCCGAGTGGAACAGCTCTCGAAGATCAGCCAGGCTACTGCTCATGGAGGAGCCAAGGAACTCAAGGCCGTATGCATCACTTCAGTCATTTTTTATTGCATTTTGTGACCAGCAGGCCAAACTCATATGAATTTGACATCTTTCAACAGCTTCCAATTTGGTTGGGAGGCCTCTTCAATCCCGAGGCATACATCACAGCCACTAGGCAGTATGTGGCTCAGACTAATTCATGGTCCTTGGAAGAACTGCAGCTTGATGTGACTGTCATGGATTCTGACAAAGCCTCTACTCATGAGGATGGCTCTTTCATTGTCACTGGTACAACTCCTTACATGCTGAACTTGTATTGTCTGCCAGGATAACCTTGTTGGGGATCCAATCCATTCTGGTACTTTGTTTTTCTAACAGGCTTGAAGCTACAGGGAGCTAAGTGTGAGAAGAATCAACTTTATCTCACCTCGGCCATCATGACGGAGCTCTCGTCGACCCGATTGAAATGGATAAGGTGAATATGAATTTTTAAGGAATGCAAAAATGATGGGAGTGACATCTTGATGAGAGATGTTGATTGTTGTGTTTGCAGGATGAGTGGATCAGGAAGTGGAGATAAAAATGAGAGACAGATCAATCTTCCAGTGTATCTGTCAGCCATGCGATCAGAGCTCCTCTTTACTGTTGATCTCCAGGTTGCAAAAGGGGAGGTGGCCCATCGATTCTACGAACGTGGAGTGGCTCTCATCACGTCCACAGCTCTTTGCTAGATTTCTGTTCATCCGTGTTGCATTTGCACTCCTGCTTGATGTGGGAATTTTCTATTTTGCCATGTTCAGTATGCATGGAATTTTATGTTTTTAATCTATATCTGTTAAAACTTATCTGTTAAATGTGGTCGAGATCCACAGTTGCCATAACTGCTAACTTTATCACGATGATTTAGTCGCTGCTTCCGATTAAAGTGGTGTTGGGATGACAACATTAAATGTCTTGTCACAAATATCAGTAAAGATGCCTGGCCCAGATGATGTATGAATTATTACTCCTGTGGTCTTACATCAAGTTATAAGTAAGCATTCTTTGCTACTGTGAAAACAGAGACCATCAGTACAACGTGCCAGTTGTATTGGTCTATGATATCGAGAAGTTATGAAATGAATAACAGTTTGGAAGGAAGAAGCATGTTGGCAGGAGTCAGGTACTATTTAGATCTACTGCTTTTTTGGATAATAAAACCGCATTTCATCCTGTCCCTGAAATTTGACTCTTGGCATTCATTTATGCACGAGCAGGAGGTGGGAAGGTACCCCGATATTATTTCACTTAATTTTCCTTCCTCCTGAGTATTTATTTTTTTAACTTTTGGATGCTGGAGAACTTCCCTACGAACATGTCAACCTGATGAACCGTCCTGTTCCTTTTGTACACATTAATTTTTGCAAGGTTTTAAGGGTGGGGTGGGGGGGGTGGGACAAGATGAAAATTGTCTCTATCAGAGCTGCTATCTATATGGCAAGAATTTCGTACATAGAACGGTCTGTCATCCAGCATCCGTCTGCGCTGTGGTTGCTGCGAGTTACAGTAGTTTTATCAAAGAATCATGTCTGACTTGCGGCCAGAAGAAAAAATCCTCCACTTCATATAGAAGTCGGCACCAACCCAAACAGGGAACCGTGCCAAGGGCGGAGCAAGCCGGGCACATCGATCCTCCCTCCCTCCACCCATCGGGTAGGGGGGGGGAGGTTTGCCTCGTGAATCCGGCGTGACAGCGTCTGACGTCTTCAGTGTGAGTTGAGCCTCCTGCGCTGTTGGTGCACTGTCGGGCGGGGGCGATTCGAACTCGGAACGGTACTGGAGTCCATTTTGTAAGACAGAAGGAGCAATGGTATTTCGTTCCTTTTTTTGTTCAAGGTAGCAGCGGTCGCTGCAGGAACGAATCGCTGCCGTGGATTTGGATCGATTTCGAGCAGTTGCGAACTGGTTCAAGCTCTCGTACGGACTTATTGTAAATGTGATCGTCCCAACCCGGAGCGAGATGACTTCTGAAATTTTCGAGAATTTCGATTCGAAAATGTTCGAGATTATTCTGAAGTTACGAGAAACGAATGCGGCCGTAGGCGACATTGCAGAAGACCGCTTCCACGACGGCAACGAGCGAATCCGTTTAAATGCCAAAATTTTCTTATCGAAAGATGGGGAAAAGGAACGAACTGGAAGCGATTTCGTTTTTAGAACATGTAGCTTTTTATGGGATTTAAAAAATAAAAAAAAATAAAATGTCTTGCTTGCTCACCGACGAAGATCTCTAGCTTTCGATCTAGACCTGGACTGGCCCCGGATAAGGCCACATCAAGAATTACCGGGAACTAACACGTCCCGAACTTGCAAGATAGGAACGACTAGGAGACAAGCGGTAACGAGTACTTTCCTTAGGAGAAAAAAAAAAGTGGTACTTTCAGTCCCCTTTCCCTAAAATGTTGAGTAACAAAGGCAGTTTGTGTTACCAAGGAGGGTAGGTGCACCGAAAATCGATCGTACAAAAAATCGGGCCGGATTGCTATCTTGGAAAAAAAAAAAGCTGCACTACTTCTGTTGTCCTTGAAAGTCCTCCAGATGGCAGGTCCTCCGTCCGATCATGGTCTCCCACGTGCTCCCCCTGTGCCCCCGTGTGCCCCTCCGTGTGCCCCCCGTGTGCCTCCACCGAGCCGCGACCGTCCAATCCCCTGCGTTTGGAGCATCCGTCCGGGCTCGGTCTATCGCCTGTCCTCGTCGAGAAGAGGCGTTGCTGGGTTCAGATGGGTGTCGTACCTCTAGGTATCGGCATAGCCTAATCCTCTAGCCTAGGTTTATTGTCTCGGGCTGCCCCGCCGACCCTCCCCTTCCTCTCGCTCAAAAATCGCTCCCCACGGATCGATCGCAGGGAGAGGTTATGAAAAGCGGCTCCCTTCGCCCACGCCGTTCAGAGGCGGAAAATCATTTTCCCGATACCCAGGTGTTTTCAAAACATCCCTCGCGATGGCCTTAGTTAAAGTGGGCTTGGCTTGTCACGTATGCCGTGGACAAGAGCAAGAAGCCTCTTCTCTCGAGGTTAAGTCATTCTTTGAACTTGCAAAATTGAGCAACGTCTGCAGGAAAGGGACTGAAGTACATTGCATGCATTTCAGTAAAGGTAGGCTGTGGGATTGGTTCAATTCAGTTCAGTTTCGGCAAGGGAAATTTTGAAAGATTCAGCTGTAGAATGGGATCATACTGTAGGAGGATGATGATGGCAATTCACTTTCATCTTGATGTTAGGGAATAAACCTTACTTGAAGAAGTTCTTGCAGGAATGCTAAAAATGTGTTAAACTCTCCATGCCTCTCCTCATGTTGGAATCCACTACCGAATTGGTTGCCAACCACACAAATTCAAAGAAATGGAAGAATTTGCCCATTCATTTCCCATCACCATACTTTTACTTATTTCAATGTTGTCTCTAGTACAGAAACATCATGATGCTCTTATAATACCTAAATGAGCCACTCTGATAAGGCCTTATTTAATTTAGGCCTAGTCTGTTGTGAATCATTTGAAAATGATTGCAGTGACTCAAAGCCGTGTCTATTGTGCCCATTGCAGTTTCAAAAATATATACAATTTGGACTGGTCTGGATAGGCCACAACATCTGACCAAGTTAATTTTTGTATCTCTGTGAGAGGTTGTTTCTGTTTGATGGAACCAGAATTTTGGGATACACACCATTATTTCATTCTTGAACTTGAAGTGTTTGTGGCTCTCCTGCCTGTCAACGTTTGCCTCCATTCATTAAAAATGATGTTATATCCTTGAGGAAGAGTTAAGAACTTACCCAGAGTGGAAGGATGGTTCCATTTTATCTCTAAGCAGAAGTCTTTTTCTCATACTGAAGTTCTTTATGGTCAGATGTATCAATTTCTTGTCTTCTTGTCTTCTTTCTTACAAGTCATCCAAGCATATGCATGGATGACTTGTAAGAGTAGGGAATAAGCTTTGCACAGTGTTTCAGTGAGCCAAAATGCAGATAGGTTAGACTTTAATAGTTATTAGCATGATGGTGGATGAGTTCAGATGCGATATTGGTGTAACACCGGAATAAACCTGAAATCCCCTCTCCAGTCCTAGCTCAATGTTGATTTAAAGAGAATTCTCTTTGCATCATCATGGGGTGATGATGCAATCCCTTGTGGTTAATACCAGTTAGAGTTAAAAATCATTCTTCTGACCATGTTGAAGACTTGCTTTGGCAGCCTACCATATCACTCTATCACCAATCCCACAAAAGGGGCCCTTGCCATGGGATGCAGCAAAGACGTTCTGCTCACATTCCATGTTGAAGTCTTCCTGATGGTAGCAAAGGTTCATGCAGTTATACCAGTTATTATTTTGACCAGCAGAGCCATCTGAAACTAAATTATTCTCACTCAGTTTTAGCAAGATCTCATTGATAAGGTCTTGATGCACCTGCTTGTTCATTTTCTTTTCTTTTTTTCAGTCCAGTGCTCTGGATCTTGGTAGTAAATTGGTGAGACATAGAGCAACAATTTTGCAAAATTTTACATTTCTAATGAAGGCAGCAAAAATTTCACCAAAAATCTTTTGACTCATCAGTGAGATTCTCCAAGCACAAAATTCTTTCAATTTATTTTATTGGAAAAAGAAAAATATTATGTCCCAGGAATTTCTCCTTTTGTAGGGATCTAGTCCACCTTTCATTTTATATTTTGGGAACATGATTGCTAGAGTCCAAATTCAAGGTCTAAGGTCACAATTAAAGGTCGATATATGCAGGCATGCACAAAGTCCCTTTTTTATTGCATTTTTGAAACATGCATTTTTTTATAGAAAAACAGTACCAAATACAGGTCCCTGTGTTGAATAGTTATTTATTTATAGGACCTCTAAGTTTAGAGGTCATGCCAAGTTCACTTTCTTGTGACTTTCATGCCATTGTTCTGATGGGGCTAAAAATTGAAAAACGGCTTGTTTGACCCATAAAAAACCTACATGTCAAATTTCGTAAATATGATATCCAGTGGTGAGCTGACAGAATTATCCACACATAGCATACAATTGATTTCATATTAGTCCTATACTTTAGCATATTTTTCTTCTTCACTTACCTGATCTATGTGCTTGTCTGTCCTGCTGCTCCAATGACTCAATGACTTTCGCCCTTGCTTGCGATGACTTTCAGTCTTGTTTCTGGCCAGTTTCCACATGTCATGCAGGAAGAAGCAAAACTTGTATCATTTTGCCTTTTCTCTCTATCCTGGTGTGGCCCCCTTTTTTTTTATATTAGTATCATCCAATTGCTAATTGCCTCGCATAGTGGGACTCATCTGGGCTCTCAGGGACTTATTCAACAGCCCTCATCTGAATCTAAAAATAAATAAATAAGGAATTGAGATCTTCAGTGCCAACTCATTTTGCATTGTTTGGGGGGGGGGGGAAGCAACTAATAACACAAATATGGAAAAGTTGATTCAAATCATTTATCCCTGCTTCTTTGTGCTAGACATGACAGGGTTTGAAATTCATGATTTTGCGCATATGCAAAGCTGTCGTATCTAGAACATTAACAGCACTTATAGTGAAGAGTTGACAGTTTTAGAGGTGATTGATTTGCTTCTGCAGTTCACATATTTCTTACCATTTTCTTGGAATGTACTTGAAAAGTTGTGATACCGTAGAAAACGTAACAAATTATTCAGTATGCTTAATAAACATAGGTTTTCTTATGTTAGTATTACAAAAAAGATAACATGGTAAAAGCATTTATTCTACACCATCCTGTCTCCCTCATCTGCAAGCAATATTACATCTTTTATTCTATCTTATTTGAAACAAGGGAAAAGATGCTGTTTTTCCATCTGTTAGCTTTGTGCTTTGATTCATGTCATCTTCCATGGGCCATTAATTTTTCTAGTGGTGACGAAATGATTCATGACTAAGCAGTGATAAAATATTTTCTCGACCGCTTCAGATCCGATTGCGTTGTTAGGTCAATGCAATTCACGATGTAGGATGAGTTGTGACTTCTCCTGTTCCTTTCCAGAGGATTCCACGTGTTATGCAAGCTCCCTTATGGGCCACCTGGTGGCTGGGTTTGCTCAGTGTGTCAAGCACATACACATTTCCTTGAGAGATTTTCATTTTCCACTGCAATGACTACTCAGTGGAGTGCATATTGCATGGCAAAGTCTTTTTTTTTTCTATGCTCATGAAAATGGAATTGAATCCTGGCACCATTGGGAGTAAAATGAGCCCATGTTGTTAAATTATATTTCAAGCATAAGGCTTTGTTTTTTTTTGTAATTTGAAGGAATATGGTCTTGTTTTTCCTCAGAAAATTTTGCGAATTCTTTTCAATGATTATTCCACTGCTGACCACACTCCCTGGTTTGCTATTATTCAAAATATAAGTTCATATTTGAATTTTTTTTGGTTATATAAATCTGCCCTCTACCGATCGTATTCTTAAGAAAGGTATCCCCTTAGTGGGTTCTTACTAGGCTTTTCTCATCGGGGAGCACTTAGCATATTACTCGTCTTAAGCTGATGTCGCCTCAAAATAGGTTCATGTGCTTGGATAATGTTGGTTTAGGGTAATTGAGATGCTCTGGAATGTGTTCACCAGATGATGAGAATGAATGCCATTCATGGTCCCTTGCTGAATCGTTTCCACCAGATTTTAGTCATTGCTTGTCGCATGCCCAACACGTGATCTCGGTGCGGCCGCTTCCAGCAAGACTCTCTTCGCGATGGGGTCTCTGACAGAAGATGCTGCGATCAAAGGGGTGAGTGGAGCCCGCTGCCCAGTCCTGTCGCCCTGGATTGCCTTGGTATTTTGGGGATTGCTTCGTCACTGGCCAGTACTTGAGTACTGGCGCAGGTTTTGAAACTTCGTCTGCCGAGAAACCGATCGTGTATCTGTTACGTCGGTGTTATGAACTCGAAAAATTCTTATACACGAATTCATCGATGAATTCTATCGGAAAAATTTGTTGACCAGGAATGCATGTAAACTCAAGTTAGTTTTGTTTGACGGTAGTGCTGCAAGTCGATTGTTATTGTCTGCTTACAGTTTTGATTGCTTTTGTTATGGTGACATTTCTTTACAAAGATCCTAGTGGAGTAGAATGATTTCGCGATGCTATCACGTTAGCGATCTAGCGAGGAAGAATGTTCGCACGGCTTGGATTTCCCTCTGACATCGTCTCGGATAGTCGTGAAACGGTTGGTCGAGCGACGATCGCCGCCCGATCTGAGGATTCATCATGGCTCTGGAATCACTCTTTGTGGGGTGATGGGATCGGGGAGAGTGAGTGACGAGATTCGCACGATATCAACGGTTTAAGGAAAAAAAAATAGGTGAGAGGTTAGTAGAGTGAAAAGTTCTTCCGGTCTTGCCTTCCGACTCTCACTCCGACACTCTTCAGTAAATGTAATTGCCGCTTGCCGTTTCTACGACCTCGGCAACATGCGTTCGACAGCGCCTCCCCTTCCGTCGTGAACCTCACGCGGCCACGTCACAGTCCTCCGATTCGATCCAGTCGAGTTTCTGCCTAGCCGTTGGAATGCTTGGAGGTCGTATCTGAGTTTCACGAGCATTCGCCCGTGGAGGGTGTGGTTGATGAGGAACTGTGAGTTGGCCGATGTCGTAATGGATCGTTGAGGTTCAATTGATGCCACTCGGCGGAAGTGGCTGGAATAAGCCTCGATCTAGTCGTAGCAAGAAAGACTGACTGTGGTTCGTCACTGCGTGCACTTGGCTTGTTCCACCCAGAGATGAATGAATAATGTAGATAAGACATGTAATGAATCGTGTCATTTAGAAGCTTTCCCCTCTTATTAGTATTGCAAACGTTTGCATTTTATTATGCGTCGAGCTTACATTTTCCCGTATCATTATATTTAATTTTTCTGTTCAAAACACTCTAAATGCTTGCGCGTTTGCATGCCTTGCGCCAACTGAGACAACGAAGTTAGCAAACCTGTTAGCTCGCGAGCGGTGGCCTTGTCGGCAGAACCCCAATACCCAGCAACAAAAACAAATTGACTATCCTTTATATACTCAGTAGACCATCATTGTTGACTTGTTAATGGAGGAGCTGTGCGCGAAGACATAAAAAAAAATTTTGAATAATTATTATACGGTGCCCTTCCATACCATTCCTCTGCCCCTTTTGAGAATCTGTTCTGTTTTGTTGGGAAGATGTTTAGTCGCATCGACTGACTGCCTCCTCCAAAAGCGTGGCGCGCCCGAGGAAAATGGAAAATAAATAGCCTGCCCAACTGCTTCTTCGAGAATCTCAGACCTTTTTTTTTTTGTAATGTAACTACAATTTTCCCAGTCTCGAAATTACGTTTCCTCGATCTCTGACTCCACCCCGGTGCTCCTTTCCCCCTGAGGGTTTTGCGGCCAAGACTCTGACCAAAAATAAACAACAAAATCTGGCCGAGCTAACGGGGATAGAAGGTGACGTGCACCGAATGAGGAATCGGATTAAAGACGAATTTAAGCACATTCGAATACGTTCATGTTTGGCATGCACCATCAAGAATCGAGTTACTGTCCGTTGGCAAAAGTCAAGTGCATTTGAAAGTTACACGGGAAAACCTCGGAGATAAAGAGTAGCGGCGACGATTCGCATCGAGGATCGAATTCACTTCGTTTTGATAGTTGTGGGCTCTCGGAAACGCCTTTCGACTTGAAGAGACCTCTCGATGAAGGATCTCGTAGTGGATTGATAAGATACGGGAGACAGGAATAACCGTGACCTAAAAGAACTCAACTATATTAGGTCCCGCCGTTCATTCGGAGCTTTCGCAGTACTTTTTACCTGCTTGGAGCCGATCTTCGTCGTAGATCTGGCCCGTGCACCCAGTGGTATGTGAAGTTGAGATTCTTTTCGTTTCCAATCCAGGTTTCCGGGTCCGCGGCGTGAGGGCTTTGATATGATGATCTCGGGAACTCCCAACAGTTTAGTGAAAATCCCTCTCGACATGCCTAGCCCAGCCGGTGAAGGCCTGTCGATGCAAGGCGGGGTTGGCGCTGAGGGCTCGGACAGAGTTTTGTTTTAACCGCTGTTTAACCCTAGAACTCTAACGCGGGGTCCACCAGACTCCAAGCGCCGTAGCATTTGCTTGCGAACGGGCGATAGCTGCAACCGCGCTGTTTGTCAGTAACAGAGGAAATGTTTGCGCAGAATGTGCTTGAAGGTCATGGTTTGAATGCTTATTACTCGATGGGGCAATAAAAGTTATAGACCTGAATTAATTTAGAGTATTATAGCGCTTTTTATAAGCAGGAGTCTTCCAGACCTCACCTTAGTGATGACGTAGCTTTTATCCCACGTTCATGTTCTACGGTTAAAATGCCAGAATCCACAAGGAAACTGGCGAAGTCGGAGCCGGTGCCCTCCGGAAGACCTCGCGGAAACCCATCAGCCCCGATCCGTTCGCAAGAAATGAATGAAGCGTCAGGATGCCGTCGTCCAACACTCTTCTTCCGTAAATAAATCCGCCGTCGCCGGGTGGTAGGACGTGAGAAGCGAGAGGGGCTTTGAGGCTTTCGCTTCGGTGTGTTCAAATGTCTTTCGAGGTGGCGTTTAGGGTAAAACTGCGGTAAGAAGGGTTTTTTTTTCCGATGTATGAGAGATGTGAATTGATCTGATGAGTTACCGTCTTACACGGATGCGATGTATGTCACTCATAATGACTTTCTCGGTGTCTGCTGTACGTTTAATCAGATCGGATGTACAGCGTTTGAACCCGCGATCCGTTTCGCATAACAGTCCTCTGAACGGGGATTTTCGTCGTCTGTGCAACCCTGAGAAGATTTGGGGGGTTATGGTTAAAAGACGTAATTATGTATGATAATACTGACCATTCACGACACGAGGAGAAGACACACCTACTTCGAGGAAATGGAGCTGCGGTCGAGTTTTTTTTTTTTTTTTTACTGAGCTGCCATTGAGAGGCGCCAGGAATGTCAGAGCGGGAGACCTTGAATCCTCGTATCTCAAGGCGAGCATCTTGGGACTCCTCGAAACGTGTTTATTTATCGTCAGTGGCCTCCCGCGTGTCCTTTCCTCGATTTCGTGTTCCTCCCGCTCGGGCTTCGGGTCGACTATGAATAACCACGAGATGGATTTGGTGAGTTCTCGGTCATGGTTCGTCCTTTGCTTCGCGACCTGCCGAGTCAGGGTCGAAGCTGCTGGGATGACGGAGCTGCTCTCTTTGCCCTTTCCCGTGGGGCCGAGGGCGGATTTTCCGTACGATCGGGTCACTCGTTTCCTGGTGGGATCGCGGAATGTGGGAATTGTTGGGCTTCTCCTTTTCCTCGCAGAGCCATCAGCGGGCGCCCTCAGGGGATGCGACCAAGTTTAAAGCCATGACCCAGCTGGACGCCGAGAAGCTCCTCGCCCACGAGCTGGAGAAACTCCTGCACACCTCCGACCCCGCGGAGAAGCAGGTCAGTAATGTCTTGTATCCTTGAAGTGGAGGCTTGTCGGTCGGGTATGCGAATGGGTGGGGGTGGGGGATTGTATGCTTCCTTTTCAGAAAAAGGAGAAGTAAATGAAAAGACGCAGGAAATGCATGTGAACAGTGTTTCAGAGTTCCTGTTTTCTCCCACTTTTTTCCATACACGCTACGCTTATGGGCCTGAAGATACGTAAGGTGTGAAGCCCTGAACTAACGGAGATTAACGGAGAGTCGTAACTTACCCTGCACTCCGTTTGACTTTTTGTTTTAGAATTTATGGAGTGAAAAAGATTATTTATACTGGGAAGGACAAAAAAAAAGGATCTTTAAATAAGAAATCTCTTCTATATTTCAACGAAACTTGCGCTCTGCGTAAGTTGTTTGCATGAGATTTGTAAAATTTAGTAAAATGCATTAATTCAAAGCAGGCTTTAAGCCATTATTATTTTAAATAAGTTGGATATTAATTATAATTGAAGGGGCTCTTGCTGGGTGTTGGCGGAATTTTGTTATGCTGCAGGGGCTGAAGTCCCTCGTCCGCTTCCAATTTTTTTTCCAGATTTCTTCAGATTCTTTTTTAAGTAATCGCTTGTAGCCTTGCAAGCGGAACGAACTTTCATGACATTTCAAAGCAGTACTTGGGACATATCAGTCCATGCACAGTACTAGTTTCGTAAGAGTGGTTTCAATCAGTCCACATTTACAAAGGTTGGGGTCTTTTTTTTTTAATAAATATTTTTTACATATCCTGTATATACAAGAATCTGCGGAGCTGCAAGTCACCCACGCTGCTCAGCAGATTCGAAGGGCAGCTCTCAAGAATGTAAATTATTCACCTGGTCAAAATGGAGGAACATTTTGATCTAGATTTCTATATGGGAGATCGAGTTTTATTTTTAGGTGATTGAAAAGTCCCCATCACTTGCATCAATATGCATTGACTCGGGTGAGCGTCATTTGAAAGAACGACTGTCTTAATCGAAGGAATAGTCTTTTTTTCCTTCATCTCAAGTAAATCTTCCAAAACAGCATAGTTTGCAGATAGTAGGCTTGATAGAACAGTGGGATGAACCTTCCACGTTTTTGAAATGAAATTAGAATAGGAATTCAATACCTCAGAAGGAATGAATGAATTTTACCTGTAACATCAAATTGTATCATTGGCCCTGAAGCCAGTGGCATATTTTGGCTGAAGAGTGGGACAGCCCCCCCTCCCCATAAAATACGCCACTGCTTGAAGCCCAAATGACACGCTTACTGACCGTAAAACAAACCAGGAGTTTTGAGTTACCTGTTGCACCATTTTCAGACTCCCTTCGATTGCAATTTTGAAACTTGGCAAGTCTGTTCATTTGTAATTGAGGAGGAAAACCCAATAGACAACGGGGTCTCTTGATCTCTCCAACTTGTTTTTAAGCTTTAATTATTGAATGTATTTTTTGCAATCTCCCTGTTTTAGGATCTGACAAGCTTAGATTAACCAACTCTTGTTCAGAAGAAGCTAAAAAACATTAAGTCAGTTCTGGTTGGGTTGAAAGTAAAAAACCTATGTATTCATGGAAATCCATCCAAGGTTAACTTGGAATAGCATCAGTGAAAGCATCAGCTTGATAAATCAGTCCCATGGTGATTTAAAAAATCTCATTCCAGATTGTGGAGAAGGAATTTGATGGGTTTCGCAAGATCTTCTCTCGTTTTATCCGCCATGTCGGAGATTCTGTTGTTTGGGACAATATCCAAAAACTGCCAGAAAAAGCTGTGAGTTCCATCATTCATTATCTCTGATTCTGTCAGTTACGGTTGCCCATTAATAACAGCTGAATTCTCTTGATGCGTAGATTCGGGATTATCAGTCCCTGGCACAACCAGCAAATAACGATGCAGTGCGAGCCATGCTGAACAAACTGGTTGTAATCAAACTCAATGGTGGATTGGGGACTTCCATGGGATGCAAGGGGCCAAAATCCACTATCCCTGTGCGGAATGAATTCACCTTCCTGGATCTCACTGTCCAGCAGATTGAGTACTTGAACAAGACCTACCAGGCCAATGTCCCCTTGGTTCTCATGAACTCCTTCAACACAGATGATGACACCAGCAAAGTCCTTCGTAAGTACACTGGCTTTGGTGTCAGGATCCACACCTTCATGCAGAGTCGATATCCTCGCATCAACAAGGAGTCTCTTACACCGATTCCCCGAAGCTGCTCCACTGATGAAGACCTTGAAGCGTGAGCCCCTTCAGTTACAGTCAATTTTTGGGTTGGCATTTCAGAAGGCATGTCTACCAATATTAACTTCCTGAGTTGATCTGTTAAGACTGTTCTACCCCACTAAAGATGGATGTACATTGTCCCAAAATATGATAGTCCCTCCCCCCATTGCAGCAGGTGTGAAAAATGCCATGGAAGGTTTTAATTTCTCAGTTGCATTATGAATTGTGATTCCAATCCAGTTTCAATCATATACTAAAAATTTCATACAAATTGGTATTACCAAAGCAAGGCTGAGTAATTGCTGATAAGGCATTATAAATTGAAAATGAACATGGAATAGGAGTTGCTTCAGAGTAACTGGATTACTTTGTTCTCTAATGTAAACAAGGGAAAATTTAAATGACCTTTGAGCAAATTCTCTGTATTGTGACTGATTAACTGGGATGAACAGTCAATAATTGGGAGAAAGCTTATCAAAATTGTTTGTGAGAAACAGCCAGTCCTAATAACGGAATGGTTAATTTGGCCAACATTACCATAGCACTAAGGCATTTCCCCCACTCCAATACCTGCATGAGCTCTCATTCATTTCAATATCCAACTTCTTTTGAATACTTGCCCCTAACCTTGCTTCAATGAGACAAATTTGGATGAAATCTCAAAGATAATTATATATCAGTATTGCATGGTGCAAGCATTATCTTTCTAGGCCCACTTACGCTCACACAGATAAGCTCACCATCTTAGACCTAAGTGCTGAAACCTCCCAAAGTAAATTATCCTTTGTGAATCCATGAACTCCTGAGGGAAAAAGAGCTCTATAGATTTTAGGCCCCTTTAACTTGCCTAAATGAGGTTTTAGCTTTTGGGCCTTAGTTTTTAAAAAACTTTTCTTGATTCTAACTTCAAAGAACTTCAGGAAGCCCAGTTTAAGTAAGTAGTAGTTAGTTGTTGCCTAACCTACAGCAAAATAGGCTTTTATCCTCTTCTGAAAATTTCTCTTGAGTCAACAAGAATGGATGATGATGGAAGCCATTCACCCAACAATGTCTTTCATGCTTTGTAGCTTTCATATGCTATTTGGTGAATTTCAAAACATTTATGTTCTTGTAAACATTAAAGGAAATTAGACTGTTGCTGACATGCAAATGGCTGAATGACTGCATTTGTAAGCTTGTAAGAAAGCTTCTTAGCAATGAATATGGTTGATACTTTGAAAGGTGGTACCCACCTGGCCATGGAGATTTTTACCAGGCCTTCTACAACTCAGGGCTCCTGGACGAGCTCATAGCTGATGGCAGGGAGTATTGCTTCATCTCCAACATTGATAACCTAGGTGCAACTGTTGATCTCGCCATTCTCAACTTGCTTCTTGCTCATGGCGTTGGTGATCGACCTGAATTTGTCATGGAGGTCACTGACAAGACCAGAGCTGATGTCAAGGTCTGGCATTTTCTTTGATCCATCTATTTCAGCACTGAGAAGCATATATCCTATAAAGTCGGAATTGCACTCATTAGGGAGGGACATTGATTCAGTATGACAACAAGCTGAGGCTCCTAGAAATTGCACAGGTACCAAAGGTCCATGTTGATGATTTTAAGTCTGTCAAGACTTTCAAGATCTTCAACACAAATAATCTATGGATCAAGCTTGGAGGTAAGTATAGAATTCCTTATGATTCCGACCAATGTCTTTTGAGATTGCCAGATGAGCAAAACCCTGCCATTTATTGAATTTAGGAATCAAAAGAATGGTGGAAGAGGGGAATTTGGATATGGAAGTGATTGTGAATTACAAGACTCTTGACAATGGGCTCAATGTCATTCAACTGGAGACAGCAGTTGGAGCTGCCATGAAAAATTTTGATGGAGGACTTGGTTGGTTGACTTAACTATTTTGCATCCAGGAATGGGCATGACTCCATTCAACAGCATTGAAATTATCTGCACTGGAAAGTTTAAGACTTGAAGTTTTTATGGGCTGATTGTAGATTTTCTTGCGGATAGGTATCATTGTTCCGAGGAGTCGCTTCCTTCCAGTGAAGAAGTCTTCTGATCTACTGCTAGTCATGAGCAATCTGTACAATCTCAAGAGTGGTTCACTAGGCATGAGTCCCATGCGAATGTTTCCTTCCACTCCTCTCATCAAGTTGGGCACTCATTTTGACAAGGTGAGTGAGTGAAAATAGACCTCACCATGAATACTATACTCATTCAGTTGGGTGATGCCATTTTGAAAAATACCCTCCTTCAGGCTGTCTGTCTGACAGTTTTCCTGTGAATAAAATATAGGGTGACAAAGAAATGGCATAAGAATCAACAATATCTTTATTGAATGTGAGTGTATGAGCTTAACATTTTTCATGGATGCTCAGCAATTGCAGGAATTTTTTATTTTATGTGCATTACATTTTGTCTAATATGATAATGATGATGGGTTTTTCCTGAAAAGGGAATTGACTGGCCCTCTTACTCCCCAGACCTCAATGCTTGCAACAACTTCTTGCAGGGGTGCATTAAGAAAAAGTGTACATAAACTACCAGAAAACCATCAAGGAACTCAAGGAATTCAGAGTAAAATTGAAAAGATTTCCAATGACTCTTGAAGCTGTCTTCCAGAATTTCATTGTTTGGCTATATCACATGATTGCAAGTGGGGGCACCCACATTCTGCACATCATTACATAATCTCCTGCAGTCATAGACTGATATGCCATTTGAGTTTTGTTTCTAGCTTTTGTAGATTTCAAGAAGTAAATTTTTGTTTTGGGAGCACCCATTATTTGTCACCCTGTACTTAACCCTTTTGCCTTACCTCATGTCCAATTGGGCACCAGAACTGGAAAGAGTCTAAAGTAATAATTCAATGTCTGTTTTGTGCATAAATTCATACATGAGGCACTTGTTTTGAAGCAGGGAGTCCACCCAGTCAACCCAATTTTAACCATTGAAATCAATTTGTTTTCTAATTATTGCCAATAGTAATGAAAATAACTTAAAATTGTAAGTTGATTTGCAGATTGGGTGGTATGAATGTTTCTATGCAAAATTAACCAATTAAGTTGCCAGAAAATAATTCTGTACTGAAGGAGCTAAAGAGAAGCTCCAAAATGACAGCCATGAGAAAACCCAAGAAAATGTGAAAATCACCTACCCATGACTTCTCTTATTCAACCAGATCCCTCTGGATTGTGCCTTGAATCTGAAAGGTTTATTGCTTTAGAGGTATAATTTTGTGAGGAACCAAAAACACCAAGACCTACAAGCATACTTGCCAATACATCCTGAACTCAATCATAGAACTCCTATGAATTCCACCAAGTTCAGCAGAGTTGACTGCATTTTTATGAAGCTATACTGGGACACCTGCACATGTCAGATTATAGAACCTGATGGTCATGCAAGGTATTTTAAAATGATAAGCTAATAAAGCTGTTTTGACTTGCATTCTCTTGCATGATAGGTTCGTGACTTCCTGAGGAGATTTGAGACAATTCCTGACCTCCTGGAACTTGACCATTTGACTGTGTCAGGGGATGTCATGTTTGGGAGGAAGGTCACTCTCAAGGTAAGCATTTGTCATTCAAAAACATCAGCCTTATCCCATTTGTATCCCATCCAAAAACCACTTCTGCAAGAAGATTTTCTGCAGTGGAGAGAATCTTCTTGCAGAAGTGGTTTTTGCACATCAGAAGTATCATAATAGACATCTCTTACACTAGGAATGTTTCTCTAAGGAGGACTTATTCATCCATGCTATTCCAGTAAGTACTCTTTGAAGAGAGGGAGAGAAAGGAAAACGGCAAATATGTTGTTTCTGGATGAGGCTGAAGTGAAGTTTTTTCTAAAACCCAGATTTGTATCCCACTCCAAAAGCCAAGTCCCTCAAGGATAGTGCAAGGCAATGAGTGAGGATGTGAAATCATCTGAAACAGTGGTCAAGTATGGGAGGAATTGATCTGGTCAGCAAGATAATGTAGAATATGGTGCTTGCCAGGAGTAGCTACTAGTAAACCAGGAGTAGAGTTGTCTGGGTGGAGGTATAATTTTATAAATGGAGATCTAGCTCCAAAGCTAGATCGTTTTGATATGTCTGGATAAGGAAGCATGGAGGCTGATAACTTTCAAATTTCATCAGCATGTACTGCTCAATGTTAAAAATGATTTTATTCATACAAGTGGAAAAAGTTATGCATTTTTGAAAAGGATCTAACTTACTTTTGGAGGAAAAAAAAGAGCAACTAGTTATTTATGACTTCTACTGGCTAACATAACTGCCTCTGATGATGTCAAAAAATTTCTGGGGGGTTTCATTTCCTATTGGGTGATCTTTGTTTACNGGAGAGAAAGGAAAACGGCAAATATGTTGTTTCTGGATGAGGCTGAAGTGAAGTTTTTTCTAAAACCCAGATTTGTATCCCACTCCAAAAGCCAAGTCCCTCAAGGATAGTGCAAGGCAATGAGTGAGGATGTGAAATCATCTGAAACAGTGGTCAAGTATGGGAGGAATTGATCTGGTCAGCAAGATAATGTAGAATATGGTGCTTGCCAGGAGTAGCTACTAGTAAACCAGGAGTAGAGTTGTCTGGGTGGAGGTATAATTTTATAAATGGAGATCTAGCTCCAAAGCTAGATCGTTTTGATATGTCTGGATAAGGAAGCATGGAGGCTGATAACTTTCAAATTTCATCAGCATGTACTGCTCAATGTTAAAAATGATTTTATTCATACAAGTGGAAAAAGTTATGCATTTTTGAAAAGGATCTAACTTACTTTTGGAGGAAAAAAAAGAGCAACTAGTTATTTATGACTTCTACTGGCTAACATAACTGCCTCTGATGATGTCAAAAAATTTCTGGGGGGTTTCATTTCCTATTGGGTGATCTTTGTTTACAGATCCTAGATTCTTAATTATGATTGTATATATATCACCATGTTCTGTGGGGAAATTTCTTAAATTTGTCATCTTTGACAATTTGTCTTCCAGCAATGTGGTGTCACATCTTGTAGTTCTCAGGCAACTGTGCATCAAAACATCTGTCCTGGGAACCTAAAAAGTAACATCTGAACAGCCTCAATCTGCACCCTTTCAATTAAACACTTCTCGATTAAGAGGGAACATATCAAGAAACAATTTGCAGGATGGGGAGCCTAAGAATTTGTAGAATATGCAAAGATCACCCAAGAGTTGGAGTATTGTTCCTCAGTGTATTCTAGTTCTCCCCTCCATGAGTAAACTATTTGGGGGGCCTTGCTTGTTTTTTCCCCACCCTGTGATGGGCTAGGCAGAATGCTTTGCTGAGTGTCTTTCCAAGAGTCTAATAAATACTCTAAATAATAAGTGATGTACAAACAGAGTCCCCTGCCATTAGTAATAACGGTTGGTACCTCTAGCCTAACTGTAGGGTAGTCCTTCATAAGACCTTTTGTTCTAACATAGACCTTTGGATGCGTAGGAGCTAGTGACTCAACAAGGCTGTGGTTGTGGGTGTAGTCATCATGTGTATGCTTAACTATGTGTGTTTTAGTTACACCAGTGCAATATTCCCACCTTCTGCAGTGCCATAGTGGGTCAGATTTACAGCACACTGCACAGTTTTTATAGTTTATTTCCACAGTTTGAATTTGTTATTTTAATCTTTCCTTGTCTTGCAGCTATTTCTCAATATTATATGCACGTTTCTTAGAAAGCACCTTACCCTCATGGCAGGTTTTGCTGCCTGATTCTCATGAATGAATAGCTTTTAGCTTGAAATCCATGTGTTCTCATTTGTTTGTCATTGCTTATGAAAGATAACAAAAGGAAATGCCAAAATCCATGCAAATTACTTTGTATCATATCTGAATCACAATCAAAACTGGGAAGCACTGATTTTCAGGCCATATTGAAGAGAGTTTTCAGATCCTCAATGGAAATCTTGTTGGCTTTGTTTCTCGCACCCTTGAGGACATTATCTGCTAACATCAGCTTCTTCTGTTGGAGTTCGAGGATTCTTTCTTCCACTGTCTCCTCACAGAGAAACCTGCTCCATAAATTGAAAAAAAAAACTTCATTATATCATATGTACCCTCACAGGTGCACATGGCCTTTTCTTAAATAAAAAAAAACATGGGTTTCTTATCTGCATAACTTGAAATGTTGAAAGAGCTGCTGAAAAAGTTGGTTGAAACAGATGCTTGAATATTGTTAATCTTAATGCTCTGAGAGATACATATGAGAATGGTAAAAAGAATGTAGTTATATTGTCAGCAAAATGGACAGGAAAATTGAAAGAGCTGCTGAAAAAGTTGGTTGAAACAGATGCTTGAATATTGTTAATCTTAATGCTCTGAGAGATACATATGAGAATGGTAAAAAGAATGTAGTTATATTGTCAGCAAAATGGACAGGAAAAGGGGCCACTTATAACACCCATCAGACTTTCAAAGTAGACACTTTGAATACCCTCTTTCTTGCTGAGTAGTTTTTTCCTATTCAAAATAAGTTGAAGTAGGTAATTTGTGCATATATCTGCAGAACAAAGCTCATATGTTTCAATTTTTAGCAGATACTAATGATATCCAAATTAATGTCCATGGGATCATCCTGTGCTACTCAGGACTGCTCCAGTTTTCTGAGGCCTGGTACATTTGCCTTGGCAATGGTGAATATACATATGATCCCAAGCTCCAATACTATCCAAACTTCATTCTATGGAAACTTATATTCTCCTTTCCCCTTCCTTTAAAATATTAGAGGAAAGGTCCCCTTATTGCTCAGCTATTGCATTCCTGCGTTGTGAGAATATTACACCCCTTCATCATCATACAAAGCAAACCATCCACATGCCCTCATTTATTTTGATTCATGGAAGGTAAATGGGAGATTATTTCCAGGAACATGAAAGAATGGGGTAATATTAGGATTAATATACTTCTGTTTTGATTGTTCAAATTAATCCACACTTTAATTTATGCTGTTACTTTTTTGCTTGGTTTTTGAAAAATAAATTGAGCACATATCCAGGAATTATAAGGTAACTACTATATTCCCATATCAATACCATGTGAATCTCCAAGATGATAGACCCTGCAGTTGAACTTAGAACAAGTAATTTCTGAGCTCATTTCAAGAATTCAGAATATTTGAAAGCTTCTGTTTAGGATATACCACACTTTGCAAGTCAACTTATCAAAAGATTTTTCAGCTTGATAGGAAAATATCTGCAATAGCCATATTACAATTGACTCCAATTATCAGAATATTGTTTAATGCAGCAGTTCCCAAACTGTGGATTGCAAGAGGCATCAAGGTGGGTTGCAAACGTTTTCCAGTGTAAAAAATCACTATATCAGCATTCACTCAGGATAAAACATGCCCTGCAGAAAAGGTCGATTCTGGAGGGTCGCAAAATTTTTTTACCATCAGCAAGTGGGTTGCAATTCTGGAAGTCTGGGAACCGCTGGTTTAATGGAATACCTTTGTGTGGTCCTAGTTTTTAGGCTATAATGGACATTAGGAAAAGTAAAACATGATGGCATGAAGACAGATGAGTACATAAAGAAATCACAAGTCAACAAAAGTGAAATGTGAATGAATTAACTTAAACTTTACCTGAACTGGATTGCATTCAATTTGGATTGAATTTTCCAGAATCAAATAATTTATTTCAAAAGAAAGTAGGAAGGCAAAGTAACAATAAGGAATACTTCACTTTCTGTAAGATGTAACTTGGAACTGTGTAATAATTTTTGTTTAATTTAATAAACATAAAGTAGTTAATTTTGTAGAGAATATGCATTATTTATAACTACATCTTTGAAAAGTAACATTCTCTTCACTGTATAGAGCTCACCTATGCACTGTGATATCTTTCTCCTGTCCCATTCGGTAAATACGGTCAGCAGCCTGTGACTCCATTTGGGGATTCCAATGCATATCAAGTAGGAACAAATGGTTCCCTCCCACAAGGTTCAGTCCAACCCCCCCAGCCCCAAGGGAAAGAAGCAGCACCTAAGGAATGTAAATAAATTCTTTGCTGCAACATGCTTGACTATGTATGTCAGTTAGACCTACACTCACCAGGTCCCATCACTCACTTCAGCACCCCGGGGGTTGGTATTGAAGTCTTCGACAATCTTCCCACGTTCCTTTATGTTGACCATTCCAGTGATTCCCTGCACCCGAAACCCAGCTTCCTGTAGATGGGTCTTGACAATTTCTAGCATGGATGTCCATTGAGACACCACCACGATTTTGTCTCGCTCAGAGCCTGAACTGTCCCTCGTAGTTTGCAATTGCTCCAGCAGCATTTTGATCTGGAGAATAGAATAAACCCAAGATATGACTTGACCCTATCCAGGAGAACAAAATGGATACATGAGAAAAGACAAAATCGTCCTTCAAATTCTAGCAAAGATAGCAATAAATTTAAGATTTGCACAATGTCATGTCCCCTCCTGGCTATATCTGTGTGAAACCTGTAACCCAGGTTGAAATGCTTAAGTGCCATTAATCAATTGGCAAAGCGCACATTTTTAGCATGGAGGCAATGTTGGTAACCCTATACACCACTTGTAAGAATTCACAAAATGGATCCTGAATGTCAAAATACTGTGGAAGATGATGCATTAAGAGTTCAACCTCTGATGAAAATGAAGGAGAGTCATGCAATAGTAACTGTCCTAATGCTGGCCTTCAACTAGGGTAGGTGGCCATGTTTAACAAAAAGAAATTAGTCAACTGAAGAGATGTATGTCCCTGACTGGACATAAACTCTAAGAGGTGCTCCTGAGGGAATTTCCTACAGGCACATACAAAGCAGCACAAATAACACAAAGGGTACCTCATCATATGCAGGTGACCAAAACAGGTCAACAGCTCATTTTCACCAGGAGTAAGGCTGGTAGTTTGATTTCCTTTTCTGCATGGTGGATGACTAGTTCAGCCAGTTAACCCTTTCACAGTTGAGGACTTTTTGCCAATCCAACCTTTCCTTGCCTAGCATGGCAGTGGAGGCTTTTCATGCTGAACAAGCCATATGACGTTCACGCCATGGGTCAATGAGAAATAAAATGGAATATAGGATTTGAGTGCTGGTGATAAAAACTCAAGATCTGGCCAAATGGTTCAGATGTCTCCTGAGGATCAAATCTCTCTTTGGGCAGATATTTGAAGGGAAAGCAAGTCTTACCTGCCAATAAAGGAGTTTCACCCTAATCGAGAGGGGTCTACAGTCTCATATTTGGGGACATCAAGGAGTCAACTGTCCCAAGGGGCAAATGATCTCTTTCCTATTAGATTTTAATAATGGAGAAACCTGAGAAGGAGCTTATTCATCAACAAGAATCATTTGGCTCATGTGGGACAAATGGGGAGTGAACAAAACTGGCAAACTGCATTTATCAAGTACCTTGGTACTCCGTCTGGTTGGATTGAACACTGGATTAACTGAAGTGAAGACTTTTTTTGTCACTGCTTCATCAACTGTCTCTCCATCTGCTCGAATAGAGAGACCTTGAAGCTGCTCCAAGAGGTCTAAGTCTTCCTCCTCTTCATCTTCAATGCCTGCTCCAGCTCGACTTTCAGAATCCAGCATCTAAGATGGAATGTGTGACTATGTAAGGCTGCCTTCCTCAGAGTTTCAACATGATGGCAGGCAACTGACTGATTTGATGAGTCCAGGATGGCAACAAATTTGTCGAAGACGTAAGAGCAGGACAAGTAGATGGTGAGCCTTCACATCCATACCATCCTGACCAGGAATTTTTGGGCCTCCATGTGGTTGAGCAGATGCACCAGGAGCTCCTGCAAATCGAACTTCAAGCTGAGCCTCTCTTTCGCTGTCTTTCATCAGATACTGCCGCAAAGCATGTCTGCAGGAAAGTTAAATCCAGATTCTTCAGAAAACAGGACATCAATTGTTTCAATGAAAATGCAAGTATTTCATACTGGGAGAATGTGAGGACATGGTCATAGATGACCTTCTCTTCAGGTTGCAACTTCATTCTATGACAAAAGCTTTTCTTTTCTGGAAGGACAACAAGAGGAGCTCCTGTCTTGGGATTGACTTGGTCCTTGGTTCGACGTAAGAGTAGGGACTTCGTGAGCAAATTGAGTCGCTTCATTCCCTGAGCAGACTTGTTTTCAACCCAGATCTTCCACACCTACACAAGCACCACTCCCATGAGCCACAGGACAAAGGATTCACTTCGTGAAGGAAAAGTGCTCACTCACATGATGCTCATCAAAAGGTGAGCAGCGCAAGAATCGCAGGAGGGAAAAGAGATCAGTCTCTCGATTTTGGACAGGTGTTCCAGTGACTGCCCATCTATGCATAGCCCTTAGCTTGCAAACAGCCTGGGATGTCTGACTCTTGGGGTTGCGAACTTGGTGAGCCTCATCCAGAATCACACGTTTCCAAGCAATTCTGCCCAAAAGGCTCATGGCCTGGAGGTCATCAGAAATTATTATGCTGTATGCCACTGTAAACTCTCTAGTCTCAAGTAATGCACAATCAAAATTATTTACAAGAAAAATTGAACTATGGCTCACCTTAGCTTTTGGACCAAGCTCTTTCTCAATTATCATATACGTGGTGATAATAACATCATGTTTAGCTAGACTGAGGATATAAGAACCAAAACAGATGTTACTACCAGATACTCTGTATATTTTTTGGAATCTAATCACTAGTATGAGAACATACTGCAATGCACTGGTCTCCCTGTTTGGTCCATGAAAGATGCAAGTCTCCAAGAGGCCTCTCTTGACTTTGTTCTCAATTTCTTTTTCCCATTGTCCAAGCAGACTAGCAGGTGCAACCACAAGAGTTGCTTGAGATGGAATCAAATTTCTGCCTAGAAAAATAGAAAGTAGGACAGTACAAATTTCAAATCAAACATTTTTACAGAGAGAGCAGGGCAGGAACTGAAAAATGCACACATTCTTCACTTGTGGACAACCACTTCTCTTGATCAGCCTGGGCTTTATTATCTTCCTCCAGCTTGCTCTTGAGGATCAGAGAGATCATTGTGAGTGTTTTCCCAAGTCCCATATCATCAGCTGAAACATAAAAGGAAGCTGTCAAATGTCCCTGCATAGACAGAAATGGAAGGAATGGAAGTGCAGAATGGTGTGATAGTGAACAGACCTAGAATTCCTCCAGGAGGAACCTGAGTCTCCCTCCAAGTGAGCCATGTCAAGGCTTCCCTCTGATGTGCCATGAGGTGCACTTTGAGACCTGCTGGGTCCTGTGTTTCTGTATGCTCAGGAGGACACGTTTCAAGAGACTTGTGGATTCGATGAACAACCTCTTCTGTTGCAATGCGTGCCTGCATCTGACGCTCTAAACGGCATATAGGATATTCAAAATCATATCAAATGAGTGTCTTTAGCAAGAGGAACCACTTCATGATCAACCTGGATTCATATGTCCTCCATAGAGTCGATTTGCAGCAGGTTTCTCAGCAAACATCTTCATGCGGACATCTGGGGCCATGGATGGATATTCAACGCGACCTCCTGATGGTAATGTGAATGTCCTGAAGGTAGGCTGCACAACAGACCCCATCTGCCCATTCATAATGCTTGCTGAGGAAGTAGAAGTTTCCCGAGATGTATCACCTAAGAGGCAAGAGAATCAAAGTTCAAGAAAACCCTTCTATCACATTCTTCTTGATTCATGGACTTGGAGTTCACTCTGGGTATTACAATGAAGACAACCTTGATAGGTGACATTAACAGAAAGGGAAAGGCTCACCTTTAAGGAGAGACGCTTGCAAATTTATGGCTACCAGCTGGTCCCGTAGTACTTGGATATGTGTCTTCAGGCGTTTCCCACCATCAGGGAGAGTTGGTCCCAATTGGGCAAGCAACTTCTACCATACAAAGATAAGGAGATGCTTCAAATACTCAGAGTTTGAATTGGTCTTTTTCCAAACTGAAGAGTGCAGTCATCAGATAGTTCCCATCCTATTGGTCTATTAAGCTACTTTGATAGAATCAGGTAATCAATTCTAGCGGACTCAAGCAGCCAGAAATGAATAGGCAAGATGGAGATAAAAATTAATCTCAAAAGGATATTGTAAATCTCAGTTTAAAAGAAGTATATTAATGGAAGCTCCTATATAACAGCAGGTTTATATTGGGTTGGAAAGAAAGTCTTGCAACACTGCAAATTTTTCAAAATTGTATAACTTTATTGAAATGCAATTTCAGTCTACAATGTAATGACCAT